>JAPDSC010151104.1:0-21433 GCA_026290005.1 Latrodectus geometricus
TAATTTTTAGAAAACGGATAAAATTGAATTGTGATACACGCTGTGTTCCCGTCAAGAACTTTAGTGGGTCAGAAGGGGACTAAATAAAAAATAAAAAAAATCATCGGAGAAAAACTTACGCAGACAAGGTGTTTGACCTTATATACCAAGATCTCACATCCTTTTCTATACCGCTCAGAGCGAAAAAAATAAAAAAGCTGAAAAAAGCGATCAAAGAAAAAAAGAGTTTGAACTCTCGCCCAAAAAAAAATTTTTTTTTTTTATATCAAAGGTGAGGGTAAGAAGGATTTGAACTTAATATTTCTTTCAACCCCGGAAGTCCCTTTTTTAAAGTAACCCAATGTGGTGAGGAGGTAGAAAAAGGGAGATAAAAAAGTGGCAGGTAAAAAAAAAGGTTCGATGTTCTAGAAAAAAAGTTTAGAAAAATTAAAGGTCATTCAATTCCTACGAACGCTGGGGTAGCGGAATTTTTTTTTTTCGGAAGAATATCATCGACCTCTTTTTCGGTGGACATAAAAAATATAACAGTTTCATATAGAGTTGAGAATGAAAAAAAAGCACATAAAATTTTTCAAGCACTCATTTTACGAAAGTGATCAATTCTTACGCCTTTAAAAATAAAAGAAATAACGCGGTAAATGACCTTTTCTCTTTAACGTATAACAGTGTTTATGGCGTAAATTTATTTAAATAGGCAGTACAATTTTGTTCAATGTAACTTATAGTTTAAGGAACTTTAAAAACTCAGAATTATTTAGTTTTCACAGATAAAAGCAAAGACTAATGAATATATATAATTGTATTAACAAGAATCAAAAGAGCAAGATATTAAACTATTCTAAATATTTTGGAAAATATTAATATGAATTTTGAAATACATATATATTTTATTTATTTAATATCCTGACATACGTAAAATAAACTTTTTCTGATTAGAAAAACCCTTAAAATATTAATGAGAAAGAAACAAAAAATAGCAAAAGTTTTTTGCTTAAAGTTGAATAAACACATTTAAATCAAGCTGTAAAATTTATATTTAATACGAATATGAGAAGTATTATGTTTAATATAAAATTTGGATAATATGTGGGTTTAACCAAGATTTTTATATCCAATTTATAAATATTCTTGCTGTTATCAAACATAATTTAGAGAAAAAATTTTATAGTTATTAAAAAAGTATATTTAATATGAATTGCATTTTTTAAAAATCATATTCATAAGGGATAAAAATATTTATAAAGAAAAATTTAAGGAATTTGTTATCCCATTATAAGATAATGATAATATTCATGATATCACTAACCAAATTTAATTATAATGAGGAATGAGACGGTAATTCAAGAATGTGTAATTAAAGAAACAAAAACCGACAAATGCAGTCGGCTGTCATTATTTCTTTTGCTGAACAGTCGCCCACACCACAAACAAAAACAGTTACTGGTGCTATTCTAAACACTTTTTTTTTAACTTTTTAACTCGCCTTCACTTAAAACGCAGGAAGTAAAATGCAAACGATTATGTAATAAGAGTTGAAAGAAAAGTTTCCGAGTACCAACCACACAACCGATACAAACAATTGAAAAATCTTATCGAATTACGAAGTATCCTCCCTTCTGTTATCCGCAACTTATGTAGGAGTAGAATCCAAAACTATTAATCAACTGGAAGTATTAGATAACAGAGAGAAACTTTAACCTATGGAAGATGCGGCATAAGATAAGAATCAAAGATAAATTTACCAGAAATGAAAAATAGATTAAGGCATCGCTAATATATTTTGTAAATTTATATGAGAAAGGATTTATTTATTTATAAAATGCTTCAAGTGCTTTCTTAAATTCAAAATCATTTTTCAATGGAATTTACGGTGAAATCATAGACGGTCGAAAATTCTTTGATAAAAGTGGCAACACTAGAATATATCCGCAGTATTGAAATAAAATGTCAACAATCTGCAACAAATTACTCAAAGAAATATTAATCTTTGTGAATATAAAATGATTTTCCCAATTTGAAATTATAACAACTTTGAAGTTACAATAGATATTTAAATCGAAAATTTTATATTTGACATATAATTAACTATTTTTAGAGTGAAATCCAATACAACGAATAATTATAAACAAGTAAAAAGTTCTGTATAAATGAAAATTTCTAATGAATAATATTTACAACTTTTTAATCATAGATACTTTACTGCAATGAGTATTTCGAACTCACAAATTAACATTTTGTAAAGATCTAGTTCTAATATCATTTGAGAACAGTTCATTCTTTGTTTACAGAATAGCACATGTGAACATTTTTGCATCAAAATAAAAAAATATACTAACTGCGTTTCCTCCTTCATACCAAGGGTTTTTCTAAGTATGACCCTTTTTAAGTGTTTTCCCTCCCCCTATGTTTACTACAAACCGTGAGAAGAAATACGTCGGTAAACTTCCGGTAAATGATTGAGAGTTAACTGTAAGAATGTAGCATTGACAATTGACTTAAACGAGAAGGTTATGCAAAACTGGAAGCAGTTGATATATGATGAAGCATGAAAAAAAGCTGTTTAATAAGAACGAGAAGGACGAATTGAACAAATTAGGAAAGAGACGTTTAAAAAAAAGAAAAATCAAAATTAAATCACTTTATTTTTCGTTTCGTAAATTTACTTTTTTTTTAACAATTTTCAATTACAGATAACAGGATTTTTGATAAAGAAATAAGCGCAGAAGTTCTGTCTATTTTAATGAAATATCTAAATCGTTATTAATTGAAAACTAATTTGCTATCAAAATCAATTGTAGCAAACTAATTTTTCTAAATATGACATTAAAAATAATATATTTACAAACATTTATTGGTGGGAGAATGATAAAGTCTCCCATGAATTAAAAATTGAAATAAATGTTTTGAAATCTGGTATTTTTAATTGGGATAATAATATAAATTTTATTTAGAAAAAAGGATTAAAAATATAAATTTGATATATCAGAAGTTGGGGAAAAAGTCAATTATATCGACCACCGGATGAAATAAAATCATTTTTTAATCATGGTATGTGCGAGCAGTTACTTTTTTAGGTCATATACCTAAAATTAGAAGTACGTCAGAGGACGAGAAGCATGGAAAATCACGTGCGCTTGTCTTTCCTGCTAATCACATCGTCCGAACGTGCGAACAGGACCCAAACACGAGGTTTATATAATTCTTGCATAATACTTTTTAAAAATCCCCAGCTGTCAATTTAAAAACAATTTAAATAAAATTATTGATGGCTTTTAAACTGAATGATGACAATTTTGAATTAAGGGAAGAAATGGAGTTATAAATTCTGATTTATAGGAATGACATTATTTAAACATTACAGCAAATGGTACGATTATTGTTTGTCGAGTTCAGGAAAGACATGGCACAAAGTCAAGAAGAGGATAAGATGAAAATTTTTACCTTTTATGGATCCAGTGGATGTCTGAGGCTGTGCCACCTCCACCTTCCCAAAGCTGGTAGTACACCAAGACATTTGAAGCACCATGAAGCACCCTCCGAGAAAATCACTTTGTTTTTTTTATTGTAGCTACTCCACAGTTTGGTGACACTCAAGAAAAGCCCGCAGTAACACAATCCAGAGAAAGATACAAAGCGGGCAGGTTACACCACTGTTTCAGTAATAAATAAAAGTTGGGAAGAAAAAAAAAAAGCAGACGATGTTCAAGAGTTGAAGTTTGTAAAATAAAATAAAAGAGAAAAAAAAGAAAAAAAACTCGTTATCATTTAACCTGGCCCCATGCCATTATAGCAGCCAATTTTTAATCCAACACAGTACTTAAGATGCTGAAAGAACACACTCAGATATTGACGATTTCGTTGTCCGTCAAATACACTGTTTGAGAGGAGGGAGTTAGGCTTAAATGGACGCAGAGCCTTTCTAAAGCGCGGCATGCACACGAAATTGTAAGAGAGATGTATATCCAATCCCACCTGTTTGGCTGGTAGATACCGTTATGTGAAGTGCGAAAGATCGTACGGCGAAGTTCGCGAGCTGGGTTAGGGCTGGTTTGCCTTCTCGTTTCTCTTGCTTTACTTCCGCTACCGGGTATGGGTGAAATAGCGCCAAATGCTTGTCGCCAAATCTCACCCTCCTTCTACAGCTACGGAGTTGTTTGTTTACAGTTTGCGTTCCATGCTCTTTTCCATCTTTTTTGCGGCGGTCTCGCTGGGAGGTGGCGGTGAGGAGGGGTGGTTGATGTGTTTTCTTTTAATCACCGAGCAGGGGGGTGTTCCTGGAGTTGCAATTCGGTGACTGATGGGGTGTTTGGTGGTTGATATAATGGATGTCTTTCAAAATAATACCTGTCGGGTGGTTATTGATACCTTACTGGCTTCATTTTTATAGCTATGAAATTTTTTAATTTTATATATACATTTTACTTTAAAAATTTAAAAATTATGAGTTTATTTGCGAATATAAAAAATACAAAGTAATTAAATAACGTACCAATTAATTTGGATTAAAAGCTTTGGAAATAAAATTAACCGACAAATGAAATAATAAGAGTAGGAATTAATACAATGTTTATGATATACAATTAATTATCTTTGAGTACAAAAAAAAGAAAGAAAGAAAAATAAAAAAATAATGGAAAATAATAAAAATAAAAAAAAAAAAAACTACATAATTTCAGTTCTCTCAACTGCTAATTTAAATGTATTTTAGCAAAATATATATTTTATTAATTAATCGCTTCAGACAATGCTTTTATTACGCCAAAGATTAAGAAATAATGTTTGTTGAACTGTATATTTCTGCGTGAATAGTAGTTTTAGAACAATTTTATATAAGTTTACTTAGAGCTTTTATGGACTTTTCGAAAGCTTTTCATAAATCTAATTTTCTTCTATAGAGCTTTGCGATCAGGTTATTATTTTATGTGTTTCTCCCACAATAAAAGTAAAAAAAATCTTATATGGCTTATTGAAGAGCAAAAACTTTTGATTCATCAAGAATTTTGGATCACTTCGTGATCACTTGCTTAATGATCTTTATTTAAATATAAGAAAAGTTTTAAATTTGTTCATAAAATGTAAATGTATTAAAACTTAGTCCTTAAAATTATTTTTTTAAGTATGAAATATTTATTTGTCTAACTATATGAATTAAAATATATTTTGTTACAATACATTCATCTCCAATTAAAAATAGAAAACGAACCAACAAATCGAATTCATAAAACAATTCGACTTTAGAAAATTAAGTCTTCATAATTCTTTTTTTAAAATTTAGTTTAAACATTTTAAATTAAAATTCATTAATTTTTAAACTTAATTAAATATAACCTAATTTAATTATTTATTATAATGTCATATAACAATTTAATTAACAGCCGTAATAATGCGTTTTAAATATAAATTAAACGTAACCCTTAAAGTCAACAAATAGTGGTATATCACTGTATCATATATGTGCATTACGAGAATTATTTTATGTAATATATTTTTATAATATACATACACATCATAAATATTAGGCATTGTAAATGTTGATGTACAATAAAACATTTCTTAATAATTTAATCAGAAGATTTCGATAGAAGCAATGATGTTATCCAAAATGTAAGTTTAACAAAATTTTTATTTATCATTCCTTAAATGTTAGTACTATGTAAAAATTAATGTAGCATTAAATTACAGCTTTAAAATTATGCTTTAAGAAGCTTTCAAAAATTAACTATTTTCAACTATTTATAATTATATATTTTTAAACAATCCGAAGTGCTTTAATTATATATCAATACTTGTCTATCAATTTCTTTCATTCATTTTTTCTCCTTTTCGCATAAAGAATTGAACCAATTCGTGATTTGAAAATCTTTATTGATACTTGATGTATTTATGTCACTCCATTTTTTAAAGTTCTCAAACTAAATATGTCTTGTTAGATCTTATAAATTCAATTTCCTTTATGAAATAAGTTTAAAATCTTCCTAAATATATTTATTAGATATATATCTCTTAGATATAAGTGTTGTATTTTTTTTATTTTTTATTAAACTAATTAAAAATAATTCCGAGTGAACCAGCCACTTTCTTTGAATAAACAAATCAAAGCAAATATATTTTGCGAGTTGGATAGTCTATGTCTAGACTTATACAACAAATAAACTGCAACCGTGTGTATAAATCTGAATCATCAATACGTGATGATTCAAACTACAGACTGAACGTTTATACGATAATTATCTGTATTGTTATCCCCCTGAACTTATTTGGCTTAAAACAGCTCGCCGAACGTTATATCTCCTCTTTTTTTTTTCCAATTCATAATCGTTTCTTAAAAACGTTTTCTGCAGGTTAATAATGCTGCCATCTGCGCTTTTATTTCAACAATTTTTTCCTGAATTTCTGTGCCTCCAGCATTTCTATAAACACTAGCGCGTTGATCGTTAGCGAACAAATCGCGGAAATAGAACTGAACACCTGCAGAATTATTCTGTAAAATACTTTAAAAAAAAAAAAAAAAAAAAAAAAAAAATTTCGTTTGAAATCTTTAAAAAAATAACTTTTTCATTATTTTCCTTTACCAAACGGCTTTTTTTTTTCATTGTTACATAATAATTTATCAATTCCACTTCCTTTATATAAAAATATACGGAAGAACAACAGTTTGATTATTTTATAATGGCGTAGATTATGTATAATCGAAGATAACTGTAAACTCCTCAAGAAGTGTAATTGTGTTTCCCGATCAATTAACTAGTAATCAGTCACAATTCGTTCACCAATTCGTAATTTTTTGGTATACGTTAATGGAACTGACGGAATCAATTACACTTTAGCATTTTTACTTGGTTTGTTTTAACTTTAGTTTTTATTTAAAAGAAAAATCGCTTTTTTTTCCACATTACAAAAAGATAATCAGTGAAAAAATCCCGTTAAAGTAAAACGATAAAAAAAATAGCCATCTCTTTTTCTAGTTGAAAGTTTAATAGGGTAGGAAATTCTCAGCGTCTTTTTCAGACTGAAATTAATTATTGTTTAAATAAAAATCTACTATTAAAGTGTATTTTGAAAGTACAGAATACACATAGTTAAACTAGATGCAAATTTGGTAATAATTCAGATACGTTCCTTTTAATTTATTAAAATATTGCATTGATAACAGCTATCGTAAGCAAATTGATTAATTAAAAACTTTCATAAAAAATCAATATAATTTGTACTAAACAAAATATGTATTTAAAAAAATTTATGCTTAAAAATTGGTAAAGAAACGATTCATACTGATTTGTTATTAAATTAAAAATTTAGAGAATACATTTTCGTATTACGTTATCTAACATTCCTCAATAGAATATATAACATTAGAAACATTTTTCCGCAAAGACCCGTAATGGTTTCCAATTAAGTTTTAGCAAACCCAAACTTCCTGCTTACATTATGTAATAATTTGGAATAAGCAGTTATGAAATTGATGAGGGATGTAAAATAATGTAAGATATTTTCTGATCTTTTTATTATATTTTAGAAATTCCCGTGCTTTATAGCTCCAGGGAATAATTGCTCGATAAATTAAAATAACCTGAAAGTTATTCAGAGATCTGATTTTTGTATTTTATTTTCATAAGATCTGATTTTTGCGAGAGACCTTTTTTAGGGTCATGTCAATGGTTTATAGGACTTAACTAAGGCTACATTCTATATAATTGAATATATGAGAATGAAAACATTCTGTATTGCTTATCATTAAAAAGATGTTCCATTTTTAACTTTTGTATGCACATTTTTTGAGGTGAATGCCAGGGATTTTTCCAGTTTTTTTCCCTTTAGATACAAAAATACTCTCTCCTGTGAAGAAGTTGTTTTGGAAAATAAAAATGTAGTGAATAGTGAAAATTCTACCACAGTTTTTAATGGTTCAGACATCTACACTGGAATATCAAAAAACTGAATAAATTTATAAATACCTTTAAAAATGAACTTGAATTAATGGTGTTCTTCTACCTATATTTATTTTGATAATTAGATCAATTTAGATTTATTTTACGTGATTAAATATCTAGAGAGTTAATCGCAAATTGCTTTTTTTTATTATCTATTATATTTTTCTATCATTTTTTAAAATTCTTATTTTTATATTTTAATCAATTTGATTTTTATCGACTGCACTTTTATTTCAACCAAAAATTTAACATAATTTAATTTATTTTTATTTAATTTTAAATAGTTTATTTAATTTTGTTCAGCAATTAAATAAGATATTATTTTTTTTTGGGGGGGGGGGAGGAAATAAATAACAAAATATTATGACTATCTAAGAAGAAAATCTAAAGTATGAGAAGAAAATCTAGTATGAGCATTTAAGTAAAATTTTAAGAAAATATTCGAAAATTATAACTTAAGCCACGCTATTTTTGCCAAAAAATTTAGTCCTTTTTTAATTAAATTTTCCCATACTAAAATCATCAATGATATTTAAAATTTCAAGGTGCTTTGAATGCAATTTTATGTGAACTTATCACGCGAGTTATTTATAGAAATTAAACTAAAAAAATGAGTTGTATTGAAACAATAATGGCGTGAGTAAAGTCGATGCGTGATGAAAATTTCTGATTTTCACTATTTTTCACTTTGAAAATTATAATGTCAGAATATCTTTTTCTGTCTTGTATAACTTGATTTGTTAAATATACTTACATTGACTTTACAGAAAGCAATGACAAAAATAAAAGGAATCATCCATATTTTTGTGGAGAGAAAATAAATTACTGTAAATTCATCAGAATCGTAAATATAAGATTATTTATTTTTTTTCCAATTAAGTATAAAATGTAGGTAGGTTAAGTTAAAAATGATAAAAATGTACTTCACAAATTCTGGTATGAAATTATCCTTGATGAAAGTGCAATTATTTTAAAAATAAAATTCTGGGTCGTTATTATTTCATTTTATAATTTTTTGAATGTGATGAACATTTTGCACAAATTATTTTTTATTATATTTTGAACAAAACTTACATTTGGTGGTAAAAGTAGAAATCTAATTTTAATATTCTTATAAAGAAAGGATGTAGACAAATTCTAGTTAAATGAATGTTTGAAAAGCATAAACAGATACTGGTTAAACAAAGGTTTGATAAGTATGGTGTAGACAGATTATGGTTATGAGAAGTTTTGATAAGAATAGTATAGATAGATTTTGAATAAACTAATGTTTTATAGGCATAGCAATATATCCTATTTTAACGAAAGTTTAAAAAGCATAATGTGGACAGATTCTGATTAAAGGAATGTTTGATAAGCTTAAGGTTGACAGATTAATAGTTAAGTGAAGTTAAGATTAGCATGTTGCAGAGACAGATTTTAGCTAAGCAAAAAACTGATAAGCATTGGGATAAATTTTGGTTAACAAAAGCTTGATAAGCTTAGGGATAAGTTCTGGTTAAATCAACTTTTAATGAATATAGTTTGATGGGCTTAGGGATAGGTTCTGGTTAAACGAACTTTTAATGAACATTTTGTGAACGATTCTGGTTAAATTAAGGTTGATAAGATTAGAGTAGGCGAATTTTGGTTAAAAGAACATTTGATATAGGTAGTAAAATGGTTTGCATAAATTTTAAATATTTTAAAATTTCACTTATGATGCTTGAATTGAAAAGTTTATGTCAAGTTTTGGCATTATTCTTAGGTTAACTTAATTTTGTTTCCTACAAAATTTATTTTAATTCACACTATTAAAGAATTTCTAAAACGTACATAAAATTTTTTTATTTTATTATACAATGGAAATAAGTTATTCTTTAAATTATTTTAAATTATTTCTAAAGTATTTCACCGTTAATAATTTGTTTTTATATATACGCATAGCACCACAGTTGAGTAAATATATATATATATATATATATATATATATATATCTTTTTTATAAATGTAGTTTTAGCAGCATTTCATAATACATCTTCAATAATTAATTTCTTTTTAAAACTTTTTTTTTATTAAATTTATTTACATAAATATAAATTAGACCGTTGAAGTAAATATTTAAAATCTGTGGGTCATAATTAAAATATTAAACATTTTTGACTTTTATTGAATAAAAAATAGAGTTCCTTCACGGGAAAAAATCTTGGGAAATAAATTTCCCAACGAGACATGTTTTAAAAATATCAAATGAAGGAGAAACAATTGCTGACGAAATGTTCCAAGTAAATTTTCATGAGACATTTAAGTATTGTTATTTACTGAAACTAGTTATTCTTATTTTAGATATTGTACATTGTATCGTATTATTTTAAGAAAAAATTCAGAAGTGAACATTTTTTTTGGGAAGAATGCCAAATTGAGGTAACTCAGAAAACCTCTTTTTTGATTTATTATTTAAAAAAATGAATAAACAACACATTTCTACTACCGAGGTCCTTAATTTATCACACTTCAAAAAGAAAAAAAAAGTTCCTTTTATTATTGTTAAGATTATATAAGAGAATTGATACTATGTAATACATTTTAGAATTTCCATTTGTTTTTTCCTTTTTGCAATCAATATTTAGTGTGGATTATTTCTATATACAGTAAATAAAGGGAAAAAAATAATTTCAAATATTTTTCTATTAAAAGAATGGATAAAAACATTTATTTTTTAAAATAAATTTATTATAAAATAAAGCTATTAATATAAAAGGATTATTTAAAAAAATAGAAAATTAGAATTCTCTTTAACCCTACGTAGTTTATTGATTACAACTATAAATAGCAAAACTATGACATGTGACTGATCTATATAAATTAATAATAATACCAGTTATGTATTTTATCATATAAATGTTGTGACATTACAAACACTAACTCACTGTAGTAAGCTATTCTAAAACTGCAAAAGCAGTCGCGGTCATGCAAAACTTAGTGACAAAATGTTGAGCTGAGTGATGAATATTAAAAAAAAAAATTTCAACGAGCGAAAAAGGAGAGAAAAAATACCGTTGAAAAAAAAGTTTTCCGATACAACCGCCAACATTGCGAATATCGCCAAGCCATGGCAACTTCGGGAAGTAGATAGAAATATAGTGGATCGGTCCACTGTTGAGTTATGAAGAGGGAAGGTGAGAAGTTTTACTGCTGCTCTTTTCATTGGTCTTCTCAAAGGAGGTATGACTCCGTCACGCGAATGGCGCGATTTTTACAATCCAAGTTTCTTGGGGAACTCTTTAAATTTGTTTCTTCGTTCTACGGTCATTGAGTGAATTGATTTTTTTGCTTTGCATCTGTTTCTTTTATCGATATTTTCATTGATATAATATTAATTGCTTTCTTGCTTCTTTTATTTTTTACTTTTGTATCTGCGTAAAAAGTATATTGAAATCTTTTTAAAAAGAGAGAAAAAAAAATATATATAATGGATCAATTTGAGAAATATTTTTCATTTAATTTATAATTATTATATTTTAATTCTGTAAAGTTATCAGCTATATAGTTATTTTTAAAGAATATTATAGTTTCGTTCTGATTTCTTTGGTTGCTTAGTGGCAAATAATTATGAGTTTCCATTTTACTTTTTTTCTGGTTAGGGAAATCTATCCATGACGAGTTGGATTTTTTTTTTAAATACATACGAGTGATATTTCCACGTACGAGGGCTAACTCAAAAGAAAGCCTCCTAAAGTAGATTCTGAACCATTATGAAGATTCAAATTCGAAGCGGGAACGAATTCACAATATGTTAGGACAGAGCTCACTTTATTCAGCTTGGTTATAACGACTTATGGTTAACGAGATAAAAGCCACCACATATATCCTAATTTTGAGCTTCGTTCTACTGACGGAGACGACATCTGAGCTGGCACTCTCTACTCCACCAAATCTATGAAGGGACATTTAAAATGCACCTTTGTCCTCATATTTGACATAACAATAAAACTCGATATTTCTTATTCCAAACTATGTCATTATAAAATTCTTGCTTCTATTATTGTGTCATTTTGCAGTTCGTGACACTATTATTGGACACAATAAAGTTGTTGTCATTATAAAATCCTTATTTATCAATGGGATTTGCATTTTAATAATATATACTCTCTTAAGCTTAAGAGTTATTGCTTATGATCTTAAGTTATATAAAAGGTAAGAGAAAGGAAAAAGGAAGAATAAGAAATTGTTATATTTAAAGTTTATATACATAATCAAAAGTTAAAAAAAAAAAATTAAGCCCTAAAGCTTGATTTGTTAATTAATCAGAAGAATATAAATAAGTGATTATTAATTGGAATTATATTTCTCCGATACATTAAAGTTATGTCAGCGTAAATTTTAATTTATTAATTTTCCCTTAAGGTGGTTTTTAAACAAATTTAAAATAACAGAACTTATTTGAGAATTTTTTGTAAAGGGTGAACGAAACTTATTATCCAATTATGATGAACCAATGAAAAAAATGTATTTAAAAATATAAAAATAAACATGACTGTTTTCCTAGATTGAGGTTATTTGGCCAACGCCTTTGGTGATTTTTAGCATCACTGTGTCTACAGTTACGTAGCCAGAATAGCTTTTTCACTTAATTCCTTTTTTACTGATAAAAAAAATTTTTCGTTTTAAATTAACTACCAGTATCCTTTTTAAAAAGAAATTAGATCGATGAGGCACTATATCAGTATTACTCTCAGAGAGAACGAAACGAAGAAAAGAGATACGGAACTCGTATTCATTTATTCTTCCTTCGGAAGGGAATGGAAAGAGAGGAACTTTTAAAACTGGAAATATTCACTTCCTTCAAGGAAGCAGGCAAAGAATATAAACGATCTAAGAGCGCATTTTTTCTTTCTATCTTATCTAAGGCGGATTGAAAGATATTTTCTTGTGCATTTGGAGAAAACCCTCTTTTTTCGTATACACAATTTATTTGTATGTGCTGTATAGTTTTGTGTGCAAATGATAACATGATAATTTATAGTTATGGTGGAAAAAAATTTTTTTAAAGTAATATGTTTGTTTTAATACTAGAGTTTGGAAATTGACATTATTTAAGGAAATTTTTCTAGGCGTTTAAAATAATAAATTAATCAAATAAATTAATAGAAAATAAAAATTGAGGGATTTTCATATTTTTAAGAGAGAAAAAATATCACACAATGAATACTTAAATTCCCAATACATTTCCCAAACCATGTATAATTTAAAGGTAATCTTTCGGTAAAGTCATTTACACATATATATTAACTAGACCTATTATTTTATCTTTACAACTACATGTAACTTTAGAGAGGACTCATTTTTCGAAATGTTAATTTAATTTCATATTATCATCCCATTAAGAACCTGTATCAGCTACTCCTGTATCTCTCTAAACCAGCAAACATTGTTAGTATTTTTATGTTTTTGAAAATTTTCATAAAGATGCTTTTATTTTAATAATAAGATAGAAAATCTCTTAGAGAATTTTTTTAAAATTTCGCATGGTCTTTTACAGCAGTATCAACATTATAACTATTCGAAATGATAAGAAATATAAATATTGGGTTGTCCGGAAAGTTCTTGCGATTAGGTAGCACGAGAGATCTGACTGAATTATATCTCAATCATTGCAAACAAATGACTTGTGTACATATTCTTCAATCATATTTGGAAAAAAGTTTGGTTATGATTCGTTCATTTTTATCAGTTTTGTATGCCTTAGAATAGGGTGGAAAATAAAGTGCATTATAGGCATTTAATGCTTTTCTTCTTCAGAAAGGGCAAAAATGCCACACAAGCGGCTAATAAAATATGCGCTGTTTTTGGCGATGAATTCTGGATGAAGGATTTCTCTTAATGGAAAAAATTTCTATTCTTTTGTTGAGATCAAAACCCATTTGGACAAATTTTTTGCCAATCTGAGAGGTTCTGGAAGGACGGAATTCTCAAGCTACACGAAAGATGGAGAAAGGCCGTGGAGCAGAATGGTACTTATATAATTTAATAAATGTTTAAATGAGCTGCGTTTTAATTGTCCTAAAATATAAGATACGAACTTTCCGGACAACCTAATAGAATCGGCTTGAAGAATTTTTGTAAAGTTTGAAACTATGGAGGTTTATAGAAAAAGTTATTACACCAGAAACCATGAAAAGTTCTTATAAATTTCCAATATCGGATTCTCAGTCCTTATAATTCCAAATAACGGATTTATCTGAAAAAGTCAAAGTCATCTTTTTATTTCCCAATGACTGCTGATGGATTGCCAAGAATGACTTTTGGGCTAAGTAATCAAACCATCCCTAGCTTTTGAGTGAAAGGAAAAAAAATAGGTGTGGCCAGCCTTCCATTTGTGTCCAGCCTATGAACCTGCCAAATGTGTCCAACATGAATTCGGATTTTGATAAGAAAGATTGGCAAGTACTGAAGGCTACTTCTGGTTCTTCAGAAAGATAATTAAAAAGCACAGAAAGCTGATCTTAAAACACCTGTTTTCTTAAGACCTCATGCATGTTTTCGTATGTGATTTTTAAGATCTATTTGTTATTGCCTTCAAATGTGAAAGCTGTTTGAAAAAATGATGTTAGAATTCTGAGGTTACAAGAGGTTACATTCTGAGGCATTAAGCCTCGGTGGCCTTGTTGGACAGGGCGTCGTTCTCGTTACTAGAAGTTAGTGAATTCGGATCCCAGTTTAACCGAAGATCCATGGTGTTGCCTAAAATCGGCTGAGGCACGTTAAATATGTCGTGGTCCCAATGTCCTCCAAGTGAAATGATACCTCTAAGGGTAGCAGGTCAAGTACTTGGGTATCTCTTGTTTGGTCCTTACTTCTAAATTACAAAGATTCCGACCTAGCTGCTTCAATCTAATTGGTAGATCAACTCAGGGCTAGGTACAGTGAAGTATGTTGCGATAACAACAATAATGTATAAAGTTCATTTGATTGATGACAATGATGTGAGTGATCTTAAATCATCGTATTCCTGAACCAAAGGCATTCCAACTTATCATCGACTTACTACTCACTTTTTCAGATATGATATTATTGACATAGACACATGCTTGTTTATTGCTCATTTGTCCATATGTTGAACATGATGGTAATGGATTGGTCAATAACACCGTATGTGAAAAGTATATGAGAATCTTATTCCACATTATTTACCATATCGAGTTTATCATGTGAGATGGATTTTGTACAGTAAAAAGCTACCTAAAAAGTATTCAAACTTGCGCATGCGCATGTGTATTCTGTTAACTGGAGTTGTTTCTCAAATATAGTTTTTTCAAAGTAATTTTCAGAATCACCATGTATATTTAATTCATTAATTTGCACAAAAGGCACAGTGGATTTATTATTAAAAATTTTAATTACATTTGTTGAAATCATACAAAATAAGAGTGTTGCGATAATCAATTAATAGTAACGTAAATCTATTTTTTTTGTCGAGTGCCAGCCAGATTAGCAGTACGGGTGCGCTGCTCCACATTTTCAACTGAATCGCAATTGGGTGTGGAGTCCGACTTCCTCAGTACACACATGCCATAGGAACTCGTTTATAGGGTAGGTAACTATTCACAACCCATTCCTACAAGGAAAGGACAAAGACAAAAGAGAGAGAAAGAGAAAGTACATTTATTCCCTGACTGGGATTCGAACCCAGACCTCCCTATCCGCAGTCAGAAATGCTGACCACTAAACAGAGTAGACGGCAACGTAAATCTATAACAAACTTAATTAGAAAGGGATGAAATATTAATTAAAATTGTCATTTCTCTAAACGTAGTATGAAAGTTTTAAAAATTTTAATATAAATATTGCAGAAGTTCAACGAAAATAATGTAATAAAATGTGTAAGTTATTTATTTCTTCATATTTTATTGGGTTGTCTGAAAAGTTCGTACCGATATTTTAGGACAATTAAAGTGCAGCTCATTTAAATGTATACATTTATTAAATTATATAGGTACCATTCTGCTCCACAATTTTCTTCCATTTTTCGTGTAGCTTGAGAATTCCGTTCTTCAAGAATCTCTCATATTTTTCAGCAAAAAATTGGTCAAAATGGGTTTTGATCTCAACCAAAGAGACGAAATTTTTCCCATTATGAGAAATCCTTCATCCAGCATCCTCGCCATAAACAGCGCATACCTTATTTGCCGCTTATGTAGCATATTAATCCCTCCCGGAAAAAAAAGCATTAAATGCCTACAATGTATTTTATTTGCCACCCTATTCTAAGGCGTACAAAACAGATAAAAATTAACGAATCGTAACCAAACTTTTTGTCCTTTTTTGTCTTGTCTTGTCTTGTTTTTTTTTTTTTTTTTTTTTTTTTTTTTTTTTTTAAATATGGCAGAAGCTATCTCTTTTAGAATATGTACATATCTCATTAGTTTTCAATAATTGTGATGTATTTAGTCAGGTCTCTCGCGCTACCAACTGAAATTCGGCACGAACTTTCCGGATAACCCAATATAATGAAAAATGCTGTAATAATTTACAACTCACTAAAAAAATTCTTACATATTAGACAATTCCTAATGGTTTGAAAAATTCGGTTATTTGAATAACCAAATAGATATATTATTTATTTTTGTACAAAATCTAATAAATTTTGTTTTAGATTTTTCGTTTACAATGTACAAATAAAGCAATTTTGATTATCACAATGAGCATTTTTTAATTATTTTATTTGGAACGTTTCATGATTAAATAATTTGTATGACTGGATAATTTCTAGATCGTTGGGAAATTCGATGGTTAAATAAAGTAATTTCAAACGTTAATAATTACGTACTGCATCATCGACTCATTGTTAAAATTTTGGAACTGCAGTAAGTTATTCTCAGTGTCGTCAAAAGAAAACTTTAATGATACTTTATGGGCTGCAAATCAATGTTTCTGTGATACAATAGGCAGAGTGTCGATGTTTTTGAACACGAAATAAATGTAATGTAATAAAAAACGTGTGTTGGAAATCTATAAATAAGTAACTGAAATTCAATATTACGCAACGCAACATTCGAAAGGTGTGGTAGAAACACTCTAGCGGTTATTTCCTCCTCTCTGGTCTCTGATGAGGAATCAAAATTAATAAGAAAAAGGTTTTTTTCTCCAGGCGGATTCAATTTTTTTGAGGCAAACCTGAAAAATACAGGAAGTGATTGAGTTCCGAACAGGAAGAAAAGAAATGAAGTGGGACAACTCTCTAGTTCTTTCTCGTTTCTCCTGACGACCGAGAGAGAAAAAAAAATCTTTAGAAAAATTATCGTTTTCTAGTTTGTTTTCTCTTTGTGAGTGAATGAAAGAGATTCCGAAAAACTGTTTCTGCTACTCCCACCCGCCATGATGATGGCAGACGAAGAAATGGTTCTCGAAATAATAGATTCGGAAAGGATTCTTAGAACTCCCCCACCTCCAATTTAGGAATCCAATTTTTATGGATCCCACGTTCGGACGGAATCCCTGGAGTAGATAGGGTTCAAAAGGTTGGGAATGAATACTTTTAAGGCTTTTGAAGAATGTTATTTTGTAAAATGTGTACTTAGTTCGGAATTTCGAATTAGTTCGCAGAAACAAATTGGTGTTCGAAAGTTACTGATTATTGTCATTATGGTTTAAGCCATTTCCATTTGCAGCTGGTCCCTTGGAAACATTGCCACAATGCCTGTAATTTATGACGTTACAGGAAAATGAGTCATGCAAATCAGTTATTTTGGGAAGTTCTTTTATTTACATTTTGTTTCGTTGATTCAGCTACCTGTGCTGTAAACGAATTATGATTAAAAATATCAAAAAATTGAAAAAAAATAATCTGTGGTTCTTAAAAATCATTCTAGTGAAAAAAATTTATTCTCGGAAGACTGTTCTTGCAGTAGCAGTTAATCATATGAAATTAAGTAATACGATATTAGAATGTGTGCGCGCGTGTGAATCAGTATTATGAATTTTGAAAAGGTACTGTATTTTTAAAAGAACCAGAATACAAATAGATGATATATGAGCTTTAAATTATATATATATTCTACAAAACATATATGAGCTTTAAATTATATATTTATTCTACAAAACATACATATATATATATATACACATAGATAAATATTAGTTTGGGGAAAAGAAATCCATTATTTTTATGTGAACTTTTTGCAACTTCTTTTAGATTCGCTTTGTAAAAAGGTTTAAAACAGTTTTCTTGTAGATTTTTAGGTCTTGTGAGAAGCTACGACTGCTGACATGCTGTCAAGTTTGATAATTTTTGATATTTTATAGACATTCTCGACGATGTTATATCCATGCGAGGTGCATCTTTAGCATCCAAATACCCAAATGGAATCGACGAAATAAAAATTGTACGTAACTGGTTGTTATAGTCTTATATAGGACGATAAACACCTTTCACAATATTAGCCACCCGGCTATCTTTTTCGCCGTTACAAGAGAAAAACGGAAATGTATCGAATATTCTGTTTGTTGTCTTCCATTTTTAAAACCTTGTAGTCGTAACTGAATTAATCAAACAAAAAACCGCAAGAGGATATTTTAGTGTCAAATGTCACCTTTCCAACGAGCATAAATCTGAAATTGTTTGATAGATACCTCGCGAGATATCGATCACTACAGACGTCTACCGAAAAAATAATGGTTTACTTTTTCCCCAACCTAATATATATATACATGAAGAATGCTTTTGTGTGTAAAATATACATTATATTTTTTGTTTATATATATATAGCTCCAAGAAATAAAAAGCTTGAAAGCCCTCTGTTGGTTAGCCTTGGTTAAATGACGTATGTTTAAAAAGTTAAATTACAATACCTTTTAAGTACAATGTTATCCAGCAAAGCTGTCATTTTCTTTTGTACATGTTGCTTTCAAATGGGATACAGCAAACTGCCTTTGTTAAAATCAGCTGACAATTTTGTGGTTCCCTATATATTTTCGTTAGGCTGGGATGGGCACACTATCGCCTGAGGGCAAACTGAGCCCGTCGGAAGGTTCTATTCGGCCAGCTGATAGAATTTTAATTTACCAATCCTTAGCAAATTAAAAGAAATATAGCAATTTATATATTATATATCCACCTCCTCTTTTCTTCTTTGTTTAATTTTTTTTCTTTTTGACAAAGGGCTGATGATTTTTTTTTTCCTCTATTTTGTTCAACAAAACATAAATCGACGGAAATAGCAAACACGAACAGCTTTCAATAGGCATAATATTAAAACTGGAAGATTTTTATTAGTTATAGTTCTATATTGGGGCCAATAAGCGTTATTTCTTTTTCAAGGAACAGACGTATGAGAATACAATATAAGTGAATTAGACCTCACTTGTAGCAGACTGCGCAATGTAAGCTCCAGCCATCGGCTTTTTCTGTTGGCGTGAGTTCTAATATTATTGATTGAGATGGAAAGATTGCATGCATATATATTCATTGTGAATGATGTGGTGAAATTAATAAAAGTATAGCATAACTAGTGCTTGTTTGGGTTATTCGTAAAATATTTCAACCCCAAAATGACTACTAAAAACTTAAATTTGACTCAGAGTGCCGTACTTTTAATGATGAATATACTTGGTATTTTTTTTATAGTTGTAATTGATAAATCAGTCTAACTCATCTGCAATGAAGCTGTAGCAATCTGAATAAACTATGCTTGATATGAATACGAATAATGAATTTTGAATCAGTCATGTAATTTGTAAACAATGCTCGATCTCGTGAGCCTACTCAAAGCAATTACGAGATTTTTTTCAGACCATGCAATCTGAATACTCTGATGTTCTGTTTTCCACGAAAGTAAAGGGGCTTAGTACAGGATGTGTTTTTGAGCGAGTCTGGTAACTGAAAGACGAAATTGTGTTGTTCTTCCATGGAAGAGTGTTCTATGGAGTGCGAAATGCTAAAGGATACAGGACTTTTCAAAGAAAGAATGAGAATACTAAATAAATTAGACAAATATAAAATATCTATCTAATTTCTCGAGGTTAAATGCTGAGTAAATGAAGAGAAATTTAAGAATTATGAAGACGATTTGAAACAATCTTACACACATTGAGTTCAGACGCAGATTTCAAGACGTCAGAGTCATTCATACAGAACTGGATATTTTTACTATGACTTTAAACTTAAAATGTGAAGCTTTTTTCTTAGATTTGAAGTTTGAGTTTATTGAGTTGCAATCTATAACAATCACCTCAAACAAATGTTTCTAAATATGCCAAATTTAGAGTTTTACAAATCATTATCGAAAGCAAGTTTACCAGATTTAATATCTTACGACACCAGAACATCAATGTTATGTTTGCTTCATCTTATATATGTGAAATAGTGTTCTCAACTATGGGAACTTAGAAAGAGTGATCTCAGAAGTAGACGACTGACTAATTTATTATTTTTCCTTAGAATCAGTACATCTCACTTTGAACCTCAATCTAAAGAACTTTTAAAAAAGAAATTTCACTTTCATTCATCTCATTAACATATTTAAATTGTAATATTAGTTTATTGTTTTTAAAATTTTAGAAAAATTTATCTTAGCCTGCTAAATTTATTTTCGTTTTTATTTTTGACCCCCCGACTTAACGGTTTGGCCATCCCTGCTTTAGGGGATAGGTCAGGAATGGTTGATAACAGAGTCTTATTCTTTGCCGTTTGGGGAGTTTCTTTAAAGGGAGGAGTGGTCATTGGATTGACCAACACAGTTCACAATGCCTAAGAATAGTAAAAGCATTTGATACTCTCATTAGAGTTAAGAATTGTTCCCATCAGTAAATGATGAATTTTACTTTTGTTGAGAAAGATAATATCACATATGTTCTTCTTCTCATCTTCTTCTTCTTGAGCTTGTCAGATATGTGGCACCTCTGCATTGCTGCATTTTGTACCATGCTCCAAGCCCAATTTTTTCCTAGTTCCATTGTCTTGGGCCACCTACTTTGTTTATAAAGTCTGATAGGCCCTCAATGGAGTTTAGGTGTAACTCTTTAGGATATGGATTAACTAGAGTAGTGAATCTTGTAAGGGAAAGAACATCACACTCATATAGGATATGATGAACTGATTCTACCCCTGCGTGGCATTTCCTACAAATTGGTTCCTGTTTAAAAAGTCCCATTGTATGAAGGTGTTTCCTGAAATGACAGTGCCCAGTAATGAAACCTACAATTGCTTGAGTCTTCAATATCACATATGTTAACAATGATTTCTAGGTGTGTTTATATTGTTTGAAAGTGAAATAAAATTCTAGTTCTCATCCTCATACAATTCCGTTCACTCCATTCATATAATTCATATACCAATTCATACAATCCTGTTTGTACTTTCTGTATTTATTTATCAAAAAAGGAGTTGTATTGTAGTTTTCCGAGAAAATTGAAGTGGTGGGTAGTATTGAGTATGCCCATGCTGTTGAGCAAATTCAGTATATATATATATATATATATTACCTTAGATGGTAATATATTGGTATATATACTCAATATATATA
>JAPDSC010151109.1:4441-15293 GCA_026290005.1 Latrodectus geometricus
CTAGTGTTAAGTGACAGCGGTAGCATAGTGAAAGCAATGTGGCCAGTCATGTCCAGGGTGCAACTTGCAGTAGGGTGCCAAATGGTTCCAAGGACAAACAAAATTTTCAAAAAAACTTTCAATTTTATTTTGATTGAAATTTAAATTTTATTTGGAGAAAAATATTTTGCATTAATAACTCAATCATGTTGAGAGATATGCTGTGACAACTGGAAAGAATCAAACATGAAGAGAAAAATTGTTGGTGAAAGACATAAATAATGAGAGAAGAGCAGAGGAAATGTTGGAACAATTCTCAATTAATAGAAATCTTAAATAATTCCATATTAATAACAGTTTTATGTAATTTTTTTATTTAAAAATTATGTTCTTTTAATAGTAAATAAAATTGTTATTGTTTTTGCGAAAATATTTCTATTTTGTCATTGATTTAAGAATTTGGTACAGTTCAAAAATAAAGCCACATAGAACAGTTGTTACAGTGGTTTGATAAGTGTGCCTCAAGAAATTTAACAAAAAGAACTTGGAAAATCTATTTTGTTAAAAAAAATAATAAGTCTTGGTAGGATGAAAGTCCATGAAACCATTTTTTTTTTAAAAAAAGAGAATTTTAATTTCTTTTTTTTTCTAAAACTAATATTTCTAATGCTCAAATTTATTTGAAACATAAATTCATTTAATTTTAAACTAAAGTTTTAAAATTTAGTTTAAAATTAAATAAATTATGTTCTAAAATTTGTTTAGCACACTTTTTAAGCAGCAGTTTTCTTTCGTCCTCTTCTAAAAACATATTAATTGATTTTCATTAAACTTTTTTCTTAAGATCAAAACCCATTGTAGATAATATTTTAAAGGTGGTAGGTTAATAGAAGTAATCACTCTCCGATTCCATAAGCTGTTGTCTCAACCAACCTTGCAACTGAAATTTTCAAAATAACTTAGAATGTCCATAAGAAAAACGTTTCATGTACTTGATGTTCAAGATAATTTGATGTCCTTACCTTGAAACATTTTTAAAAAGATTTTAAGCTTATTTTATAATATAAAAAATATATATGTATGTAGATATAAATATATAAAAAACAATATTTTTATATACATACATATATATGTGTGTATGTATTTGTGTGCATGCATGTGTGTATATATTTTGTAATCAATAGGGATCCATAGATCATAAAAAGTTTTGTACGAACACTTTCAAACTTCAAGGAAATTGACTTTTACAGCATTATAATTCATAGATACTAAAATTGGAAATTGATCATTACTTTGATTAAGTAAAAATTTTACAGGAGAAAATGGAAATAAAACTATATCAAGTTAATTAAATTCTATAAGCATTTTATAGAAAGAACTTTAATGAGGAACTGTAAAATTTTGACTAAGCATATATAATAAGTTTGTTCATTATCAAACAATCATTGATTCCTTTTAATTTTGTATTATGTTGCTCATTATTTTAACTGTGTGCTTCAACAGAGATTTATCTTTAAGAAATTGTCTAACTTAAAGGTAGTAATAAAATTGTTTGCTTCATATAACATCAAATTTAAATGCATTTTATGACATTACCAATTTTATTTTTGTATCACTTCCAAATTTTAATTTATAAAATATAAATTATTATTATAGTTTGTTTCTAAAATATTATTAAATACATATCTGCAGTTCAATTGCAATTCATATTAAGAAAACTTTCAAAATTAATACTTTTTGCACAAAATCAAGCATTTGTTTGAAATAAAAATACAAAAAGATAGGCAGTTTATATTTAAAATTGATTAATTATACATTCTTCAGTATAACAAAATATCATATAAATATAATTATATACACTATACCAGAGGTGGCCAAGACGTCGACCGCGAAGACATTTTAGGTAGTCCACGTGATCCTCTCGATAATGACCTCGGATATTAACAATTTAATTTATGACTTATGACATAGAATCAATGAATTATTTGAAATAAAAATTTACAACAGTCTACGCCTTAAGACCCAAAAGAAACTGTGCAAATATTTACGATTTAAAGATTTATGATTAAAGGTTTACGATTTAAAACCTAAAACGGACATGATGAGAACGATTAAAACATTCAAAATAACTATAGAAAGGTATGCATCTCAATTGAGAAACTTCAAAAACATGGAGGAAGAGAGCATCCATAATCCAAACCAAGCTTCAAAGATTTTGCTTAATACTTACTTATTTTGTTTGAAGAATTTAAAAGAAAATTCTCTGACTTAATTAGGTTGAAAGAAATACTCAATTTTATGATATTTCCATTTAATGAAAATGTTAACATTGATGGAGTATCTGAAAAAATAGGACATTTAATAGATATCACATCAGTCACGATCGAGGAAGAAATTATTAAATTAAGATACGATATATTTCTTAAATCCAGAGCATATTTAGCGATACTGATTTTTGGAAATTAATTTCTGAGGAAACGTTTCCAAATATTTACAAATGGATTTTGTATTTGATATCATACTTTGGATAGAAGGTATCTTTGCCAATCTGTTTTTTCAACCATGAACATGAAAAACAAACATTGGTCACATATAACAGATGAACATTTAATTTCGTGTTTATGCATTGCAATCAGCTCGTACCAGCCACAATATGATAAACTTATCGCAGATATACAGTGCCAAATTTCACCTAAACGAAGTGAATAGGATGGTCAATTTTTGATATATGAACACTTTGATTTTCGTCAGTAAATTTTTATTTTGTAAATATTAATATTAAGTTTTTTTTAGAAAAATTACATAATTTACCTTTTTTTCTTGTTACCGAAAATAAATATGCACGTTAATTTGGCTCTTCCTTTGGTAGACCACCTTCGATTTTTTAAATGTGGAGTAGACCCCGGATCCCAAAAGTTTGGCCACCCTTGCACTATACAATAAGGTAAAGATGAAATAACAAATATTTTAAAAGTGTATTGTTAAAAATATAATTACTATAATATTTTTTATTATGAGTAATATGAAGCAAAATTTCATGACAAGACAATTCTGATTGAAATTATTTAATGATAATATTAAATTTTTAAACAAAAGTTTAATCTTGTGGTAGATGTTTGTCAGTGTTAAATGTTTCAAAGGAAGTTACTAATAATAATAATCCATTTAAATAATAATCTATTTGAGTTTAAAAATATTTACCTACAATATGACTATAGCTGCATGAAGTGTAATACAATATCATTTTATTATATCTAAAACTATAGATTGATAAAAACTATGATTTAACTTTGCCAATTCATTAAAAAACCTGTAATGAAGTAAAGTAATTAAATATTACATGAAACAACAGATCAAGCAAATTATTAGCACTATAGATTAGAAACAAATTATTTGATTTGATTTGTTGGCACTGTATAAGACTTTTGCCATAAGTATGTTATTGTGTTTATAAATTCATTATCTTCTTCAACACAAAGAAATGGATGTAATATACTTTTATTTTTCTAGAATTATTTTCAGCACAATTCCATTATACCTTTGTATGATAATCATCGTAACAGAAAAAAAATCTCACTTACTGTCATAAATAATATAGCATTGTGTACTGTTTAAAATATTTAGAGCTTTTAGAAATTATGGAAAAAAATAGTATCAGCATTTTATATGGATTTTAAAAATTATGTAATTGTTATTTATGGACAACTTATTTAAAATCCAAATTTCATTTTATATGGAAACTGCTTAGAAATCACCTCAATGATCAATTACTAGGATATAATGCATTAATACCTTATTTTCTAATTACAAAGCCAGTGACCAGCATAGATCCTATGCAAATATTAACAAATAACAGCAAGTTTCCTCTCGTATGATTATAATTCAAAAAGTAATTAAAAATTATTTAGATTACTGCAAGTTAACCTGTCCTCTTTTTTGAATTTTTTTCATCCATAAGTGTGCATCTATAAATGGAAATTATCTTCCTAAGAGTTAAAAAAAATTTTTTAGAGAAGAAGAGTATATGTTTAGATGTATTAATACACTGTTATCATGCTTTTAAAATGATCATTTTTTTAAATCTGATATCATTTATAATTTAAATGAACTACATGTTTTAATACTATTTTATTCAGAATATAAAACTATTAAAATTTAATCTGTCTAATAATATTGATTTTGGTCATATTGTAGATATTATTCTTGATTAAATAAACATGTAGGATTAAGAGAAAAAACAAACAACTTTAAAACATTTCTAAATTGATAAATTAAAAGTTCATAATTACCTATTAGTAAGATAAAATTCTTCAGAGTTTAAAGTCAGGTTTTACTGAATTATATACTATGTTTGCAAACAATTATATTTATATCACTGTATTTCAAGTTCATCCATAATTTCATTACTTATATGTTAAGAGCTTTTATTTCAGATTTCAGTAAAAAAATTTTTATTTACCTTCAACTAAATGTAAATGATAAAAACTAAATATATTTAATTTATATAACATTTTTCCTAAAACAAATCAACATAATTATTTTCAAGGAATTACCATGCATTTACATAATTCTTTAAATAAATAATGTATTTCTTCTTATAATTTTTATTCAACTTTATAATTTATTTGTACTCAGCAAACAGAAAGCTGCTACTAAATTTCTTTCCATTACATTTTAATCTTCAATACAAGACTGAAATTTTGTCGCTTATTTTACAGTTTTAATTTTGATACATTTATGTATATTTCACAAGGACAAGATATAATTTAAATCTTACTTTTTTACTTTGAGTAGAATATATTATGGAATTATTACTCAAAAAATCACTATTTAGTTGATCAAAAATAGCTTTATAATAATATTTAGTTTGTTTCTTTAAATTCATTTAAATTTGATGATTTTTAATAGTTAACTTTTTCATTTATCGTGTAATATTTACGTCAACTATTCTAATTGACGTAAAACTTGACGTGTTATTTGATGAAATTCTTTTGAAATTTAAAATTTGTACTTTCGATAAAACTAAATTCCGATAAATGAAAGCAAATTAAAAAGCAACCAATATACTTTCACTGAATAAGATTTAATAACGTGCTACTCTTTTCCAAGCGAGTGAAAACATAAAATAATTTTCTGCTAATTCACTTACCTTAAAAATAATTCTTTCTCAAATGTACATAAATTATTTATTTTAAAGAAAAATATACTCCACGCAAGGTCAAATTAATAAACATCACTAAAAAACAATTACAAAATGAAATTCTTTGATAATTTTAGACACTTGAATGAACTTTAACATCCAAAAATATTTATAAGCAATAATATTCAATGTATACTGCTATTATAAATGAAAGCATGTTCGCGCACTTTTGTTTATTTACGCTGTACAGCGCTCTCTATTAGCAATATTGAAACACATTTTATAACTCAGAATTACTTCCTTGCTGTAGTCAATTATAAGAATTTTTATATATAGTAGATGTGTATAATTTAAGAAATGTTTAATCAAACCAAAACTTTTATTACTGTTGTATAAAGGTATGTATTATCATAATTATACTACTTTTGGAGTTAATGACACTTGGAAGGTAAATTCACATTACTATGAAATCCGAAATAAAATTAAAAGCAGTCAAAAAATGATAAATTTGATTATCATACTGCTATTAAATATTTCATTTAAAATCTGCATGAAATTCTTTTAATTAAATATATTTCAATGCAATTATTAAAACAACAGAAATTTAAAATTATACAATTATAATAAGCCATTGTTGCATTCATTTCTTTTTCTTTTAAAATATTTAAGAGTTTAATTTTTCGTTTTTTTCATTTGCTTACATTATTAAGGCCACCTTAATATTAATATCATTGTTCACACACCTGTCTCAAGCCCTACAAGTTGGTTTCTAGGAAATATAATCAATCACCAAAATATATCTATAGAACATGGAGTAAAGGAGAATATGTATCTAGTCAAAGGTATAATGTCCTACAGACCAACAAGAAAGAACAAGACCTACAGAAAGTGTAGCCTATTGTTTGTCTTCAAAGTAATCACGATCAGCATCCAACTCGTTTTCCAACGTGCCTCCAGTTGTGGAATCCCCTTGAAGCAAAACTTGTTAGCTTCCGAAGCAAAGAAATCCGGAATGTTTGTCACAATTCTGCATCATTGTTGAATGATTTTACATGATTGTCCAGAAAATGGAAGAAGTGGTAATCTTATGGTGCAAAATCAGATGAATAAGGAGTATTGCACAAAGACTTTCGATCAAGTTGCTGAATAGTATTTCTGGCCACCCAAGTGACATGTGGACTGGCGTTATCGACCATGAACAGTACAACCCTTGCGATTAACCAGTTCTGTTGGACACATTCTGTTGCTAGGAATACAGATAAGCAGCCTGCAAGGAAGCATTTGAACGACTAGTCCACCAGGCACAAATCATTATCTTGCTTGGTGCATAGGTAGTCTGGCCCTTTGCGGGATAGTATCCTGGTGGGATAGTGCTTTGGCTACAGCACTATCGCCAAACACATGACGTATTCAGTGACTTGATGCAATATCTAAGAACTCCACTTTGAAGACTAATGCAAACAATATCGAACGAGTTCTTTCGACATGTCTATTTCTCTTTGTTACTAATTACGATTGATGAAAGTGAACGGTAAACCTGCTTTTACAACTACTGATGATGATTTCGACTCTCAAATGACAGATGCCTCAATCACGTCATACACTAATTTGCAAATTTATGCTCATTTTATTAAATGGAAACGCGAAAGCGGCAAGAAATTTCTTCTTATTTTTATAATAACCAGAGTAAAAATTTTTATTTTACAGCAAAATAGTACCAAATATAAATTAAACTCTTAATAAGGGCTCCAAATAGGCCTCATTAGTAGTGATGTATACTTCACATGGGCGCCGCAAAGAATCGAGAAATTCATTCAAATCGCCCAGAAGCCACTGGGTCATTTACCACTACTTCAACAATACGCTCTATGATGTCGATATCCTGTGGAACAAGTGTATCGTACATCACATACTTAAAATATCTTCAGATGTAAAAATACAAGGGTTTTGATTTAAGGATCACGGTGGCCAAGTTAAAGGCCACCTTTGCCAAATCAGCGATCTAGGTACTTCAAATCCAGGAACTGACGTATATTCTGCAGGAAATGCGAGGGAAATCCAGGAACTGACGTATATTCTGCAGGAAATGCGAGGGAACCCTATCATGCTTGAAACAGATGTTGTTGTTGTGAGAATATCTATTGACAACGTGGGCAATACTTCTTACTAAAAATTCCATACGATATCCCGTCAAGTCGTTCGTGCATTACGTATAAACCGATCAGTATGACACCAATAATTCCGGCCCAGTTGTTAACGCTGTAACGTTGTTGGTTGATGTGTGACATGCAGGGCCGTGCCTGGGTATATGGCCGCCTGCGTGCCAGTCTGTATGGCCGCCCCCAGGATAACATTAAAAAAAAACTACTTTAATTTTTAATGTTTATTATTATACACAGGGCATCAAACCGGGAAAAAAATCAGTTTTTGGTTAACCGAAATCGAGAACGAAAAAAAATATTGGTTTTGTTCCCAAAACCGGTTTCTGAAAAGAAAAACCGGCTAAAAACCGGTTTTATGAGATTTATATGTTTGGATGAAATTTAAGAAAAAAAAATGCACAAAATAAACATTTTTTTATTTAAAATTTAAACAAAAATAATAACATGAAAAAAATTATGGTATTGGTTTTATAATCACAGACAAAATTATACCGTACAGTAAATCTGAGCCTAATCAGTTTTTATACATTTCTTATTTCTGAGAAACTCTTTTTAGATAGATTAGATTAGAGAAACTGTTTTTACTTCGTATCTTAATGAAAACAAACCGATTGTATTTTTGCCCAGTAAACAACTTGTAACGATTTGGCCGCCTCTTAATTTCGGCCGCCTGCGTGCGGTGCACGCAATGAACGCCCGTCAGGCACGGCCCTGGTGACATGAGGATTTATACTCGACCATATATGCATATTGTGCTGCTTAAGGATACCATACCGAAAAATGTAATTTCAGTGATGAACATAATCCGTGATGAAAATTGTGGATTTCCAATTCTTGCCTGTAAATACAAACATGCAAATATTACACACTGAAGATAAACCGTATCTCTTAGGGCCTGCACCCGTTGTATGTGATACGGATGTTGATGATCTTCCTACAATTTAATAAAAAAATAATATAATTAAAAAATAATGGAGGGCCGATCAATACCTAGATTGCGTTCTGTTAAATCGCTCGCATATTCGTATTCGGTTGCATTTAATATAGCTTTCTTGACATCTACTGTCCTTGTCCTAAGTTGAAAGCCGATGTGCCTATTGATTTTGAACAATCTTGCCTTCAGAAATCGGCGATATAATTTTCTGAATAATATAATTAATATAATAATATAATTTTCGGTCGGGTACACGTCGGTTCGGAAAACGTTGTCGATACAAACGTAACACTGCGCGTCCATTGCAATCCATAGTTCCATGCACGTAATACATGTTTGTCAATTCTGTATCTCTGAACGAGTTCCTCCTTTCTCTGAAACGTCCGCACTTAGACTGACCCAACTGCCCGTTCTTTCTTCAGCCAGCATTTATCATTCTCTAGAGTTTTTCAATCGATTTTCCGACCTCTTATTCTTAAGTAATTCTAATTTCTCATGACCTGACACAACTATACATGCCGTTGGGATATGACCTTTTGTGACACTTTGCATATATATAATCTCTTTAAAGAAAAGTTATATGTAATAAATACATTTAAATATAGATTTAAAATAAAATTAGATAAATTTACAATTTTAGTATAGAAGGGCTTATTATAAATATAAATCGTGTATTACAAGATTTCACAATTGATTAAAAAAATCAAAATAATTTTTTTATATTATTATGCATTTAAATAGAACACGCACACATATATAATTTTTTTCTACTTTTCTATAACTTGTTTTATTTTCTTGATTAAGGAAAAAATCGTATGGATAATAAAACTTACACAAGAAAGCGTAAGAATGTGACTTTTATAATCTAAAACTGTTTGGTAAACAATCAAGCGATGTACGAGGAAGTCAACGAAAATATTATATTACTAAAATTGTTTTATAAATTAATTGTTTACAATAAAATTATAATAAAATATATAATAAAATTATTTTATAAATTGTTAATTGACCAAAGCAACATATTGGTATTTCATTTTGAAATTCTCGTTTCAGGTTAGGTTAAGTTACGGGTACGAATTTTAAAACTCTATGATAAAAATGCTTATAGTTCACAGGGAAGAGAAATATGAGAATAAAAATAAATGCTAAATTGATTTAAGATTGATTGGTTGAGTCATGTTAAGACTTTCGTTATAACATAAAAGGCGTCTTCACTAACCCAAGTGAGGGAGCTGTTGGTGTGATTTTGTAAGAGAGTAGCTGTAACAGAATAGAAGGTGAAAGACCATTTGGTCTTCCTTTATTCCTTTTTAACGTTGTTTTAAATGAATGTTGTTTTTGTTAATATATAGTTCATTTAAATTCTTTAGTCAATATTACAGCTCTTTCAATTCATAATATTGATTATTCATGGTTTAATTCAAGACTGTCACTGGTAGTAAGATCGGACTATCTTTAGTAAATAGAATGTTCGTGCAATCCATTTATTACTTGCAATTGCTTTCAAAACGTTCTGTATTTTTTTCTTCTTTTTTTTTTTTTCTTTCTTTCTTTTTTTTTTTTTTTTTTTTTTTTTTTTTTTTTTTTTTTTTTTTTTTTAAATTTTTGTAATGGTTTTTCTTTTTCGAGTGAAGTGATTGCGAAAAATCAAATTATGTGTGGAATACAAACCTAGAATTCGCGTATGCTGGTTCTAGTGAATAAGTTGTTTATTAATACACAAGATAAAATTAGGTTGTTTCCTTTTAGATGAGAACTTAATGGCAGGAGAATTTTTGGAATCTAATGAAAGTTTCTATTAGCTGCACCACTTCTGTAGCTTTATGAGAGCATTCATCATTTTTGAACTGCATTTTTTCGTGGTTTGCAAATCCGCATAACAGAATTATATCATCTGCGCAAATAAAATACTCAACACCACGAAGAATTATTTCTTACATATCTGCCATAAAAATAGTAAAATGGAAATTAGATAATACACTCCTTTGAGAGGTCATTAAATTGGATACCGCACCCCTTCATTTAATTTGGAAAATTTGATTCACAAAGAAATTATAAATCAATAAAGCTGCATTGCCTTTAATGTTTGATTTTAGTGACTTGAAAAACTAAGCCATGAATCCATACTGAGTAGTAAGCTTTTGCAATGCATACAGTAACACACATAATAAACTTTTTGGAAGAAGTCAAGACAAATGAATGATGCATGATAGATAAGATGCTGTTGCAGCCTCTGTTTGACAAAAATCCATGGTAATTTGCATTAAGAAAAGGAAATCGGTGAGCCGCTTTATAATCGTGTGCTCAACAGTTTTACATAAAACAATAGTAGGTGAACTAAGTAAGTATAAATTGGTGTCATCGGTTCTTTCACCAGGTTAAGAAAGGGGATTTTTTCCATGTCTCCGGTACTATTCCTGTTTTTTATGATTTATTTATAAGATTTAATACGCTACTAAGGTTTCCAAGATTTATGCCTTAAAGTATTTTCCATGATATTTCATCAATACCAGCTCGCTTTTTTTTTTACACTGAGCAATAACCACCAGAAATTATGCCCATGAAAAAAAATTTGGCTGTAGCAATACTAGATAGCTGTACTGAAGTCTATTAACTTCCCTTCAGAGATATATGTTG
>JAPDSC010151110.1:0-14033 GCA_026290005.1 Latrodectus geometricus
TTAATATTTAAGCTCATTGAAAAATTTACCCAAATTGCTATTTTTTTTGGAATATTGAAACAAGAAATTTGATTTAAAAATAAATTTTATTTTGGCCCCTATTACATATAACATAATTCATAAAATCACTAAGTATTTTATCAAATTAAAAAACTCAATTTTAACATTTTTCTTTTCTGCATTTATTTATAAGTGAAGGAATTAATTTTAGTAATATGTTTATATGAGGGAAAATACGGACAAGTTACTTACTTTACACGAATTATTATAAACCATATTAATGCAAATTTTTAAATATTCTTTTGCGAAACATTTTTTAAATTGATACTTAGAAAATTTAAGAATATATTTAACTGAAATTTTTAAGCATTTCATTTTGATACTTTAATAAATTTGTATCAATATATTAATCCTTTTCTTTATTTTCTGTTTATTCAATAATGTGTAAACAACTTTATTCTAAATCTAAAAATATTTCTTAATGCTTGGTAATATTTGTTAAATAGCAATAGAAGTATTTTATTTACAAATAATTTAATTATTCCTAATGGTTTTTTTTGTAATATATTTGTACATTGAAAATATATTTCAAAAGATTTCCTTTTAGAAAAAAGATTTCCAAAAAGATTTCCTTTTAGAGAAAATGTGTATTTTATTAAATTAAAATCCTGAAGATATATAATATGTATGCGCATCTGTCAGAGATTATGCTTTAACATTTTAGCTACACGTACTGTTTATTAAGATGTGATTCCTGGGTGACGTCATCCACCATCCCCACTCATTTGGGGACTGTATTTTCTTTTTTCGAGAGAGATCAAAGGTTGCTAAACAGTGGCTTTTGTCAATCGAGTTCTAGTAGTTGCCAGATTGGTTAATTATATGCATACATCTGATTGTTTATCATGTGGGTGTTATTAGATAGATAAATGGGGCCGCGGTGGGTGGTTAGTGGGGGAGTCGTTCTCGTTACAGGAAGGTAGTGATTTCGAATACCAGCTTTGCTAAAGGTCTTGTTCACTAATGCTGACTGGAACACGTAAAAAAAGCCAGGTCGCAATGTCTTCCATGTTCTCGTTCCAAATCAATACCTCTGCGGTAGTTGGAGCAAGTTTATGGGTCTTCTCTGGCTTCAATCTCTAAATTGGATGACCCAGACGGTGCTGCCATCTATGAGCCAAAGTCGTAGCTACACCATCGTATGGGGGGGGAAGACGGACTTCTTTTGCCCAGTCCCTGACAGGCGGGGCTTGGCTTTGCCAAGAGTCATAAGTAACAATCAGATAAGATAAAAGTAACCCTTTCCGTTGATCGCTGATTTAGGTAAAGGAAGAATACACACAACAAATTATAGATTAATAGAGATAGGAATATTTAAATATTGTGAGAGTTATAGTTTAGTTTGTTGAATGTTGAAATATATTGGTAGAATAGATGCTTAAAGAAGATTTGTTAAAAATGCAATAATTTGAGAAAGTATAGTTATTTAAGTGTTTTAGTTTTTTAAATGTGATGAAAAATAGCAGTGTGAGAATAATTGTACATGGAATGTTTGTTAAGCATATAATAATTTGAGAATGTATTGTTATGTGTTATATTAAAGATACACTCATGTTTCATATAAAAGGATTGAAAGAGGAAGATTTAGTGGTAGTGGCTAAGAAATTCAGTTTGAACTTAGAACTAGAACATAGATTGACCGAGTTGAAGAAGAAAGACAATATTTTGAAACTGACTTTTATTTGTTAATTTTTTTAATACAACTGTCACTGGACGTATAGAAATAAAACGTCAGAAATCAGACTTGAAAGTAGTATTTGAATTAGAAAGAACTAAACTCGAGTTTGTTAGATCTCAATTAGAAATGAGTAGAATTCAGGCAGATAATAATACTTTAAGCGTGAGGTAGAATGGACAAAATCTTTTTATTAAATAATACTTTAGAAAATTTAATAAAAAGTGCTAAAACGTTAACTATGCCAGATCCTAGTAAATCCAAATCATGAAATTTATTTCTCGTTTCTTTTGAAAAAACATCTGAAATTAAAAAGGTTGAGGAAGAATTTAAGGTAGAAATTTTATTTTGTTAAGAGAACGGGCAGCATTTTTATGCAATCACGAAAAAAATTAAAGTTTATTAAAGATTTAATTTTAAAAGAATTTTAGCTGACCCGGAAGATTGTCCCAAAAACTTTCTTTGCTCGAGAAGAAACAAAAGGGATTATTACATGCAATTTGTAATTAGACTCAGCGCAAATTAGAATGTTTATGGTCAATTGAGGAATGACATATTTCGAAACACACTGAATGAATTAATAGTTGTGGAGGATTTTTAAATAAGCCAGACGGCGAAACATTGAGTTATTTAAAAATAAAACAATTAGATACTTGGTTTAAGGCAAACTGATAGCTAAATTGTGTGATAATTGGTTTATTTAAAAAATTATAATGTTTTCTTAACAGTGCCATGAATCGACAAGTCATTGAAATCATGATGAAACGTTATCAAAACAGACTAGCAAAAAATATGTACCTCTTCACATATAATCTCAATAATAGAAATATGAATTTGTTTAAGGAATGTAAGCTGTGTAAGTAAGCAGTAAATTTGCGTTTTTGCCCCTCCAGAATTAATTTGGAAATTCTCAAGGTCAAATTAAAAGAGATTTATTGATCGTTAAAAAGAAAGATAATAGACTAGTAACTCGAGTTGAAAGCTTTTTTATTGAGAAAAAGTCAATTAATACTCGAACGTTACAGAATGTAAATATTTTTTTATGCACAAAGAAATTAAATTTGTCCTTGATAGTGTTGTTGAAATCAATGTGATTCAAATTTAATACCAAAGTCCTTCAAAATTAACGAAAGTTCAAAAACTTCATGTCTGCTTTTGGAGAAGTAATTACTACTGATCTAAAATTTTTACTGATTCCACACATTAATACCAGAGGATTCTAACTGTTCATTTAATGTTGTCGATGCATTATTTGCAGACAAGGATAAATTAGTCGTGAACTTATTATTACGTTAAAACAAAAGTGGCGAAAATGCGAGATATGTTTCAGGTCAGGCTAGTGGAAGAGTTTTGTATTTGACAAGGAGAAGATAAAGCGCTAAAGAAAAGAGAAAAAAATTTTAGAAGTGAGTAGAGATATTTTATAGAACACACAAGATGGCGAAGAAGAGTTAGAGTATTCGCAGTGCAACCACAAGTAACGCAGATCCAAAGAACCAAATTCCAGAAACCACGTTGTTTAAGATAAAGAAAGAACTGCCAACCATTACGAAACATTTTCAAGGATGCAGAGTTAGGGAAGAAATTATTATTATATAGATGGCTTAATGTATCATAAGAAAAGGTTTTCGGGAGAGATTTAGTCAGTCAATCAGTAGTACCAAAAATTAGAAGAGAACAAATTTTGGAAATTATGCGTGAATCTATTTTTGCAAATTCTTTAGGGATGAAAAAAAAGAAGAAAAGAATTCGTTATTCATTCTATTGGCCGAACATAGCACGTGATGTCGAAGAATATTGTCGTTCATGTCAAGAATGTTAAGGAGAAGGGAAAGGGTTATTGGTCGTATTCCTATTGCACCAATTCAAAGGCTTGGATTTCCATTTGATCACGCCACCATTGATATTATCGAGAAACTTGAGCCTCCATCAGTGCATAAATATAGATACGTTTTATAACATCCTAGGTGATTTGACTAACATCCTAGGTTTGACTAACATCCTAGGTGATTTGAAGCAGTTCAATGAAAACATGAGAAGCATCATTACAACTATTTATGAGAACATAATTCCTAGAGTAATTTCTAGCGACCAGGTTACTAATTTCATATCAAAATTAAAGCAAGAATTTTATACTAGGTTAGGTGCAGTTCCTATATTCACAATGCAGGGACATCCGCAGAGCTCACGGTTTGTCGAACGGTACAATCAAGTCTTAAGTGCATGTTACATCATATAATTCGAAACGATCCTAAAAATTGGAATAAGCACATTCTTTATTTTATGTTTGCATAAAGAGAGATCCCCGAATTTAACTACAGGGTTGATTGATTGATTGGGTTGGGTTTTGTGGAAGAGAATTTAAAAAGTTTGAACAAAACCCAAACTCAACATTAAAAAGTTAAAACACAAAAATAAATGTATATGTTTATTTTAAAATCTAAAAATGTATAAGTAAATGAAAGTGAAATAAAATTCATATAATTTAAATAAAATTAAGGAAATCAATTTCCCTTAAGAAGGAAAAAAGGTTTTGGTGGGGTGACTCCCCCACTAAATCATACATGGTTAAAATGTCAGTTTGAATATATTTAAAACGGTAAAGGTTAAAATTAGCACATGAAATTAAAATATGAGAAACAGTATATGGTTCATCACACGTTTCACGCCAAGTATTTAATTCATTTAGAAACAAATGTCTGTGTGTGAAACGTGTGTGTCCGATACGAAGGCGAGTCAAACGAACATCGGCACTTCGCAACGGTAAAACTAATGACGAGATGACGTATGGAAATATGGCACGTAGTTTGTTGGAGACCTGCATATTCCAGTACTCCTGCTATAGAGAAAAAACAAAGTTTTTAACAACCTTTCTCACATCAGTAAAAGGGACAGATGGATGATGTACAGCCGATGCAGATTTAGCAGCTGCATCAGCCTTATCATTGCCCTCCAGACCTACGTGACTTGGGATCCAACAGAATTTAATATCATATCCCTTGCCAGCAAGGGAATCTACAGTTTGGAAAATTTTGGATACAACAGGATGATTATTCGTGTTCGAATTTTTCAACGCTTCTATAACACTCAAGCTGTCAGTGTATACATAATTTTTATAATAATTTTCTGTATTCACGAGCTGAAGCGCTTGATGAATTGCCATAGCTTCAGCAGTAAAGATGGAGCAGGACGCATGGAGGTTGTAGCCGTAACTCCTATTATTGAAGAAAATGCCACAACCAACGTGTCCTGCAATTTTTGATCCATCCGTGAATACAGGCGTATAAGATGAATACTGACAGCGATGTGAATAAAAAAGCTGTTGAAAAATCATTGGAGTTGTGTCCGATTTCCGAAACTGAGCAAAGTTATTAATTATAGATATCTGTGGATCAAACCAAGGTGGATGTAAAAGTAAGTCCGTTTTAATAAAACGAACATTACATAGGTCTGACAAGAAAAGATGACTTTTAATACGAGTGAGAAAAGGTTGGATGCTATACAAGCGAGCAGCATACAATCTCTTCAATGTAGGAGTAAAAGCCAAGGAACGTAAAGGGTGTTGTCTATCAGACTTGACCTCAGCGTAATAATTGAGAGACAGCTGCATTCGTCTCAGGTCTAAAGGCAATTGTTGACAAATGGCATAAAGACTCTGGACGGGTGATGTGCGGAATGCGCCTGAACTGATTCTCAAAGCAGAGTGATGCACAGTGTTTAAAATGCGTAAAACTGAAGATCTAGCAGATCCATACACAACACTACCATAGTCAATACGAGATAAAAATGAGTGCTTGATAGACTCGAAGTAGTGGCGTGCGATCAGCACCCCAAGATGTATTAGATAACACCTTGAGGATATTAAGCGATCGCTCGCACTTCTTCCGCAAATATAAAACATGCGGAAGAAAAGTCAACTTTCGGTCAAATATTACACGAAGAAATTTAATCTCGTTGACCACAGGTATTCGTGTGTTGTTCAGTATGATAACAGGATCATTATGAATGCTAGCCTTCCTATAGAAATGGACACAGCAGCTCTTGCTAGGAGATAGTGTGAAGCGATTCTCTGCACACCATGCAGCTATTTTATTAACAGATGTATGTAGTTGTCTCTCAATTAAACGCATGTTCGATCCTTGTCAAGATATTTGCAGGTCATCCACATACATAGTGCCATGAACTGAAGGTGATAAAAGATGAAGGATGTGAGTAACGTATAAATTAAAAATAGTGACACTTAAAATAGAGCCTTGGGGTACACCCTCGGCTTGAATAAAAGTATTGGATGTAGAGCCTCCAATACGAACTTTAAAAATACGGGAGCGTACGAAATCCTGTAGGAATATCGGGAGATTACCCCTAAAGCCAAAATCATATAATGTACGGAGAATACCGTATCGCCATGTACGGTCGTATGCCTTCTCGATGTCAAAGAAAATGGAGACCAGATGGTTTCGATTGCGAATTTGCATTGCGAATTTGGGTCTCCAAATATGTAATATTATCAAGAGTGGATCTTCCTTTACGAAATCCACTCTGATTAATATGTATGCATTTATTTTTTTCTAAGACATATATGAGCCGGGCGTTGACCATACGTTCGAGAGTCTTAAAAAGGCAACTCGTCAGAGCTATAGGTCTGTAATTTGAAGGTTCTGAACGATCCTTACCAGGAGGCCAACACTACTATGTGTTGGTCTCTGGGGGCCTCAATTACCAGGACCCTCCTTTCCAGGGACACGGGTCTCCACGCACGGCAAACACGTGGGTGATTTAGTCCCCAAGAGAAGCTAATAGCAACAGAGCGGCGAAAGCTGCTCAAGGGGAGCCCTCAACCTCATCAGAGGCACCCACATTGAGGGGGAAAAGGAAGGAAAAGCAGAAGGGAAGAGGAGAGAAGAAAAGAAAGAAGAGGACAGATCACTGGGGTACCTCGGGATTGTGACACCCGTGTTTACTTAAAGAAAGTAAACCCCCTGAGGGGAATTTAACTACAGGTGTTTCATCATTGAAATTAATGTATGAGAGAGAAGAAAGAAGACTTCTAGCTGTATTAAAATTTACTTGGTCAGATGAAATCCCATAAGTATTGGGAAAATAACGCCAACATTTAAAAATAATTTAGAAAAAATGGCAGAACAGACATCTCTCACAGCTAAAATAAAACAAAGTATACGAAATATTCTAATCGGAGAGCAGTGTATAAGGAATTTTGACCAGGTAATCTGGTATACTTATTAATTACAAACTTCAGTAATAAACTATACGCTAGATGGACAGGAACTCCTGAAGTAGTGGCACCTTGTAATACGGACTCTTATAAAGGGAAACTTACTAAAAGGAATGTTAAGATGGACATATAAATAAAATAAGGAAATTTATACCTAAGTTATCGGTGGTAGGAGTTATATTCGATTCGAAAAAGAAGAATTAGGAGAAGCCCATTCCACTCCAGGTGTGAGGCTTTCTGTAAATTATTCTTTTCATTTAAATATGTAAATCAAGAAGTTGAATTTTTCTATTTTTTTTTTTAATTTATTTATTTATTTATTTATTTTTTTTTTTTTTTATTACAAATATTCATTGCCATGTATTGTACAATCCCTTGGGAGTACTTACTATTCCTTGAGTTAAAATTATTGCATAAAATTTATTTGTGTGTGCTAGAACTGTCTATTTGTTATGCAGATTAATTTTAGGCTCCAATCAATTTCACTATAAAATCAAGGTAAATGGCCCAGTGGCTACAAACCTACCAAACCTTAGACCTACTTCTTCTCCAGGTGTGAGAAATGAATCAAATTATTTTAGTTAAGAACAATTGGATTTGAATCCTTTGTAAGATTTTAGAAGGAAAGATATTTTGAATTCATTGTCAAAATATACATAATTGTTTACAAACACTGTCAAAATATCAAAAGTATAGGTACATGAGATTAGGATAAACGAGACATAAAAAAGGTACATACACGTGCCAGAAAAACACTTGCGTGCAAACTCACAGTAAACATTCTACAGAGAATAAAAGTACATTAAAAAAAGACAATATTTATTCAGTTTTCATATATTCTTTAATAATTTCTTATATATAAGTAACAATTTCAGAAAGATAACACACATTGTTTCAAAGTATAATAATAATAATTAAAAATTACACAAAAAGCAGTTAGTAAAAGTTTGTGTACAGACAAGAAAGGTCTTTAAGAAATAGGTTATATGGACTGTCAATTAAACTTTCATATCTGGTTGGAAAACATTTATGTCTAAGAATACCTTCCTATCTATTAGACATAGAGTGAACTAGCTTGGCGTTTTCCGCAAAAGAAATATATTATTCCATTCCACCATAGTCACTTTTTTCAGCATATCTTTCGATGGTATGTTATGTTGCCGAATCTTGTGTTCCTATAAGTCCGATAAATTTTCGATTGGATTTAAGTGGAATAGTATGGAACTGATTTTGGAATAGTATGGAACTGATTTTTGATATTATACAACAGCCAGAGCTTTACATTGTGGGCAGTGTGTTTTGGATCATTGTCTTGTTGAAACCAAACGTCATCGCTGAGGTTCAAATCTTGTGACTTCTTCTTTAAATTTTCTTTAGTATATTTAGATAACCCATATGATCTAAAGTGGAGTATATAAAAGTTTATCGACCAACTATATTTGCTGCCATGCATCCTCAAATCATTAAGCCTCCAGAAGGTTTATTTACATACTCAGTGTAAATAAACCATTGGAGTTTGAGCAAAATTTAAACGTTTTTACATATTAACAGTTCAAATATCTGGCTTTCTACGAACTAAACGGCAATCACTTTATTATCACCACTTGTTATTATCAAAAATTTCGAATTATTCTGTCATAAAGGATATAGTCCAAATATTTATGTTATTTTTGCATTAATTGATTACTATTTGCTTCCAAGTTTCTTTTTTTTTTCTCTTTCCCCCCCCCCCCCAAGTTTGAGTTTTATAGTTTTGAAGAATCTTTTTCAAGATAAAAAATAATTAGTTTATAAAATATTAAAGGCTAAAAATCATACTTTTCAACTACGTTTCCATTTATTAAGGCTTAAAGCGTTTGAATATATATCTGAATCTCTTGAAAAATTTGGTAGGGCATTTGTTAACAAATCCATCCATGGTAATATGCAAGCACGTAATATTATTTACAAGTATACATGGGCATGAAAATTAAAAATTTCGAGGAACGTATTTGAAATTCGCACACATAAATTCTTATATTTTCCATGATAATTTAATTCTAGAAGGAGTTCAAACAAAATGCAATGCTCTGAAATAATATACATAATGTAAATCATTCATTATTGTTGTATTTAAGATTAGAAATTTAAGAGATAGTAAATCAATAAAAAAATTCCACAATTTTAATTAAAACAGCTATAAAATGGGCTTTTCAATGCTAAATAACCATCGTGGTTTTGTCTATAAACATTGTTATTTACTCACAGATAAAAATTTAATTATTGGTAGAATAATATTGATAAAATTAATTTCCTTATCTTTGATAGGTTTGGCTTTTTTTAAATCCTTTATAATATTTAACAACCTTTATTTGTTAAATATGCTTGATAATCATACAGGTGTATTTGAAAATGAAATTCTATGTGGAATGTTAAAAAAATGCTATTTGGAAACAAAAATGTTGTTATTAAATGGAAATTAATGTTTAATTTGTTATAGTTTTATCACATTTAAATTTACCTTTGGTTTATTTTAATATATCTGAAAAATACTTGCGTACAAACATACAATACGTTGTAATAGTCAATTTAACAATTTTTTTAAAAAAAAGTTTATTTTATATATGTATATTGATATTTGAATATAGAAATGCTCAAAATTTCGCTTCAGTTTAGACTTATTAATTGTGCATTTCGATTCTGTTTTAAATTAAGTAATCTCAACTACATTTTTATTAATTATAATAAATGAAAATATTTATCTTCACTTTAAAATAAATCACATTTTATAATCCTTTAGAAGAGTTGTTAGTAACATTTTCTAATAATTAAATTTTATAAATGTATGATATTCTTATATTATTTTTTGCAGAAATCAAAGAATACAATATATTTTCAAAATAATCGAGATTTATGGAAATATTCTCAAGCAATATTTATTCCCACATAGTTATTCATTTTAAGACTCCTTTAACTTAAATAAATTTACATTGATGAAATCACTTTGGAACATATTTGATGAGATTAATGCAGTTCCATGATGATGAGACCATTCATTGATTGAAATGCGGTCTCCTTCCTCGGCAGCTTGCCGATGAACGAGGGTTTTTGCTGTTCACCTGCACGCATCTCTTAATAAGAGGGATTACTATTTTAGATGTTTTTAATTTGGAAAGGAATTATTATATTAGTTAAAAAAAATTTTATTTATTTATTTTTTATTTATTTATTTTTTTTTTTTTTTCCTTATTATGAGCTTGAATTATTAGGGAGTAGGGGACCCCTACTCTGGTGATATTCGTGATTTTTGGCGAGTTCCGGTACCTCACCATGGCTGGCCTTGTTTATTGAAAAATTCAAAAGGGGGTTAAATACAGGGGGCATTAGAGTTGCACTTTTCCGTACACAGACGGGTGGATAAAGTTTTCTTTTTACAATTTTATGTTTATTTTACAATAGAAATAGATATGAGTTACAAATTTTATGATAACAGATTACATTTGAAAATACTGTAGAAATTCACATAATTATATAGTTAGCAGATGGTTACAGAGAATTTGCAGTTTATGTTTACTACAGTTCGATTTATTTGTGTTGAACGCACGTGGCGCCCTCTATTTATAGTAAGTGCCATTACAATAAATGTGATACTCTCCAGATTCATATTAGTGTAAATAAAAGAGATGCTTCAATTTATGCAGATTTGAGAATTTAATTAATTAATTTCTTAAGACAATTATTAGTTGTAATAGCAATAATTTGGGATTTTTTTAACTACGTTTACTGGTTTGGATATTAATTTGTTTATTTATTTACATTCGTTATATAATTATTTAATTTATTTATTTGGGGTAGGTGTGTTTATTGATTGTTATAATTTGTTAAATACATTGGTTTAATTATTTAACTTCCCAAACTGGTTGAAAAGCTGTATTAAAACGAAAAATTTATCAGCTGGGTGTTTACACTCCTTTATTTTTTCAATGCTGTTGGCCATAAATTTAATAAGAACAGCAAATTCCTTGTCCTCATTTAGGTATGTAATTAATTTAATAGTATCTGCAACTACATTTTGTGAGTTGTTATCAGATCCTTCTATGATTGTGTTTCCGCTAGTGTCAACTTGCTGTAGTGGGAGGAGTGGGTAGTTATACGTGTTTTTGACTGCCGCGGCATAAGTGAATACGGTATTACTATTGTTTACCTGTTTTCTATTTTCGTTTTCTTGGGGGGGGGCGTTTACAAATTGAGGCTGTATGTATTGATATTGAAATTCAGGTGGCCTTTGTTGTTTTGCCTTTGGTGCTTTGGGGCAACCTCTATAGCAGGGGTGGCCATACTTTTGGGATCCGGGGTCTACTCTACATTTAAAAAATCGAAGGCGGTCTACCAATGTTCATCTACCAATGTCCTTCATGTTAAATATTCATCTGTTAAATGCGACCAATGTTTGTTTTTTGTTCATGTTTGAATAAGCAGATTCGCAAAGATACCTCGACCCAAAGTATGATTTCAAATACAAAATCAATTTGTAAATATTTTAAAACGTTTCCTCAGAAATTAATTTCCAAAAATCAGTATCGCTAAATATGCTTTGGATTTAAGAAATATATCGCATCTTAATTTAATAATATTTTCCTCGACCGTGACTGATGTGATATCTATTAAATGTCCTATTTTTTCAGATACTCCATCAATGTTGACATTTTCATTAAATGGAAATATCATAAAATTGAGTATTTCCTTCAATTAAGTCAGCGAATCTTCTTTCAAATTCTTCAAACAAAACAAGTAAGTATTAAGCGAAATCTTCGAAGTCTTGGAATATGGATGCACTCTTCCTCCATGTTTTTGAAGTTTCTTAATTGAGATGCATACCTTTCTATTATTTTTTTTAATCTTTTAATCGCGCTCATCCTGTCCGTTTTAGGTTTTATATAAATCGTAAACCTTTAATCATAAATCTTTAAATCGTAAATCTTTGCACAGTTTGTTTTGGGTTTTAGAGCATAGACTGTAGTAAACTTTTATTATAAATAATTCATTGATTCTATGTCATAAGTCATAAATGTCTTCGCGATCTACCTAAAATGTCTTTGCGGTCTACCAGTCGACAGCGGTCGACGTCTTAGCCACCCTTGCTCTATAGCTTGAGGAATGAACGTGGTAAGCGTGGACGTCCAAGCCCGGACGTTTTTTTATTTTTAATGCGCTTTTTATGGCAACTTCCGGAGGAGAGAAGTTGAAGAATTAATAAAACAAATTTTTATTATTAATAAACTGAAATATCAATAAAAACATAATTTTTTTAATATATTTTTCGTTAAAAAATTCGCAAAAAAAAACACTGTTTTTGTTTTCATTGACATAGCAAAAATCGTTAAAAATATGTATTTCATTTTCGTCGCCATAGCAGCGGCGTTTTTGAAAAACACCAAGCAGGGTACCCAAAGCATATATTCTCCAAATCATTACCTTTAGGTAAATTTATTATTGAATATATTTATGTAGGAATGTGCATGATTATATAACTTTCATATATAAATTTTATTATTTTTATGGTAACACAACATATTTTGAACATATATTTTTTTAAATTTTAGAACTCTTAATCGTATGCAGTTTTATTTATTTTTTTTTAAAATGTTTGGTGTTAAATTTAAGTTTTGTAAATATTTATAGTTTTTAAATTTTTCTTCTGAAAAATTATTAATTTAAATCCCATTCCATAAAATTCTATCTGAATAACTCATAGATTTGTTCAGATACAATTTTCAAAATAAAACAATTAGCATGGACATTATTCATAACGATTACCCATCAAAAAGTAAATCAATATTCTTCAGAGAATTTCCCCTATGAGTCATAAGCATATTTGTTGTGTCATATTACATATTATTTTTCACAATAAAGGTTATTTCCAGATAAAATTTAACACGATCAAATCATTGTCTCAACTAATATCCATTTCTACAAATAATGACATTGAAAATGAATATCGCTTCTATTCAAAGAATGTTACATAAATTGATTTAAAACAGTTGCTATAGATTAATGGAAAAAATATATGCCTTTAATTTTATTGTGTGGACTCCATGATCTTGATGTAAGCATTTTAATAAACATGAGCATAATGCTTCTTATAATAGAATTAAAGCTATCAATTTTTGATTTTTAATTAACTTACTTTGATATTCTTATGTTTTATTTTAATATATACGCATTATATGAGCAGATTTAACGTTCAACGCAATCACTTTTGCAAATTTGTGGTTTATTAGAAATAAATTTCTTTAATAGGCAAAAATTTTTTAAAATATATATATCATTTAAAATTGTGCTTAAAATGATATGCAAAAACTAAGAATAAATTTAATTGACATTTATAAATAGAATCTTTTTTAGTAATATGGTAATAAATAATGGAAAGAAATAACACTATTTTGGGGAAGTCTTATTATAACCAAAGTGGAAAATATTTCCGCCAACCGAAATTATGCCATTTCACGTGATGATTCGGAGTATTGCGATTTCTTTAATTAACATATCACAGCTATACTTTAAGACAACATTCTAGAATATTTATTTTGGCTCAGATGCTGTATAATCCATCATGCCAATTGATTTTGGTAGTATTTTTAGCGGATTTCCTTGTTTATCAAACAACCTAATTCTTCTGACGTCATAGAGATAAAGAATGTTAAGAATTATGCACAAAATTCTATTTTGGCAACCCTACTTTGGCCTAACATTTTGTTCCCTGTGTTCATGTTTTAATTAATATTATATTTTATTTTTTAAAATCTTAATACTTCAAAAATATATATTTATTCTTTTCATTTATCAGATTTAAAATTATTATTTTGATGTATAAGTTTTTCAGGAATTTAATACGTCATAATTACGACATCATCGCGGCATTACGTCACAATAACGTCATCTTGGCAACATTTTTTTAGTTGCTAAAAAAATTCAAAAATTGACATGATATGCTTATTTTATTCAGTTTGTAAAATAAAATACAAAAACATAAAATGGGAAAAAATAATACTGCTTATATTGCCAGATTCAAATATAAATGATCAT
>JAPDSC010151114.1:0-11753 GCA_026290005.1 Latrodectus geometricus
AGGTTATGATGGAAATTTCCACCATTATGCAAAGAAGGGTTAAGTTTGTATGTTGAGCTTTCCTTTTATAACCTGTTCTATATAGTTTATATTTGCTTATATGGCAAATGCTTATTTCTTTTGTTGACTGTCCTATGATTTAAAATGACCTGTATAGTAAACTGCTTTCTTCTTTTAAATTAATTCCATGATTTAAAGTGATTTGTTCGGTAATTGTTTTCTCTTCTTTTATATAGATTGACCTATGATTTATAGTCGGACGTATTGACATAAGTCGGACGTTATGATTTATAATTACCTCTAACTGCTTTCTTCTTTTGTGATTTATTATAGACTAGACTGCGTGGTAAATGCTTCCCTCGTTTGTAAACTGTTCTCTGATTTACAATAGGTTGTTTGATGAAACACTTTATCTCAAAACACAGCTCGTGTAATCTTTGCACAATATTAAATGGTCGGAGAAAATGCTATCTACCTGAAAGTATAATTACTTCGTCATTTCCATTTTAGGAATTTAATGTCTTCAAGTATATAACTACTATTTTAAACTCTTCTTGGTGTTATTTGATTTAAATAGATCACGAGTGGTTCCGGATCGATTAAGTTTTCCTGAGATAAAATTGCCTTGTATGGAAAAAGCAACACAGGATAAACTTAGCAAAAATTGGTGCACTCAATGCGATTCAGCTATTACTATTAATTTGCTAAATTAGGATTAACATTTGAAAATAACAATGAATTTAGCTGTTAATTGGGGAAGTTTGTAATCCAGGTATTTACAATGGTTTTTATTGGGGGGAGGAGTCGACTGAAAACAGCTCATTGTTATTTGGCGAATGTGCTGTATCTCAAGATATTTATTTTCTTAATCACTACTTATTTTATTGACTTTTAGAGCCTTTGTTAGGACAGCAATTTTTAGAGTGGAAGATCATGGATTATGTCTCAACCACTGTTAGACAATGGGAAATGGATATTACGATTCTGCCTTTTTCTTATTCGTTTATTGGAATGAATGCTTAGGATTTTTCCAAGTTTTCTCCCTTGCGATGCGTGAATATGGTCCATAATAATGAAAAATCCTTCGTGGAAGGAAATTTATGCGGTGATTATTGAAATACCTTTCAGCGTTCTCAGTCCGTTAGTCTGTTTACTAGGCGATGAGAAGTCAGACTTTAGAAATACCATCAAGAATAGAAATTGAATAATTAGCATACTGGCTTTTCGTTTAGTAGTTTATGGGTTTGAATCCCACTTTGAGCTTATGATAATTCGGAATACACTTTAAACTGTATGCCAAATTATAATTAATCTTCGTGTGCAAAAAATCACTATTGAGAGAACAACCAAACCACTTTATAGTAGACAATTTATGAAGAAGATATAAGAATCATCTGATTTTGTTAATCCTTTTTGTTTCGGTGATCGAAACACTCTACTTGAAAATTATAATCTGAGCTGCAGTCATACCAACCGGAAGATATTAGTTGCCTACTCAACATTGGTACAAAAGTAAAGATCTCACTTAAAACGTCACATATCATTTTTATTTAACTGTCATATTTCCAAGAAAGTTTAATAAATTAATCAATCCAGAAACTAAAAATGATTTTCAATATTTCCATACTTATTACGTTTTTTAAAAATAGAAATGTTTATTCGTTTCCTTACTAGAATATCTTAAATGATTGATAAATATATATTATTTGCACAAGCCGATAGAATGGAGTAGATAAACAAATGTTTTTTTCTAATAATATGAAAATTTCTTATGCGCGGACACACAGAAAATCTCGTTTTCATCGCTTAGATGCTGATAACGTCAATGAGTTCGTTTGAAATGCTATTCTGTCTATTTATCTCCTCACATCGAAGCCACTAAATATAATAAATCTGTCATCGCGTTTTGAACCAAATCAAAAGCTGGGATGGCATACTACTTTTAGCTCCATGCCAAATCTATAGAGAGATTTGATTCAACAGAAATTTAAAAAAGCATTTCTTCCTTTCATCAGCTCGAAGATCTTCGTTTAAACTCAAATATTGAATCATCTATCTTGTAATCATGAGAAAAACGCTTTTCTTTACTAGGCCATCGACTATTTTGGACTCCGAATTCAATAAATGCTTATTTAAGCGAGAGAAAATAACATTGCATATAATCCTTTTTTTACGCCACATATCATTCATTTAAGTTTGTGGAGCTTTGAGAGAAAAGACATCGCTTTTGTGTTTGGTAGGTAACAGGTTCGATATCTGAATCAGTTGGAGAACATTATGCTGAGATAGTGTATACAGGTTAAAATGTTCCGTCTCGCGTAGTGGATATTCGCTTGTGTCATGAGATGGAGCGGAAGATAAACTCAGCCTCATCATCTGACTTCAAATCAAAATGATGAACGATTGGCAGTGGAGGGTCGACACATATAGGCAATCAGAAAATTTTATTTAATCAAAGAAGAGTTTTAGCTGCAGTAATTGTAGCTACAAATTAGTGGTAAATCAATCTGCATTAGTATTTTATGTAGATTTTATTTCAACAAAATACTCTATGGGTTCCCTGATGGTGCTATATTCCAATTTATTTTGCAGTGTTTTGAAATATCAAGATTGCAAAAACTTGGATTCAAACATTTTGTTACCTGGATTTCACTTTTAAAAATTGAGTCTCAGAAGGTCACCTCTATTGATATCGCCATTTCTATTTACTTTGAGGCCATTGAAATGATTAGAGCTGCTTGTTTCTAAATCCAGATTTCAAATGTATCTTTTCATGGATTTTACCTCATCAACTGAGCTACAATCTTCCTACTTCTTACAGTGTCTCAGTCCTATTTATCGTAAACTATTCTGAATTGATCAAACTGTTATGACTCGAAATACTTTTATGGAATTTGTAGCATAAAAAATAAAATTGTTTTATTTTTAAAATATAACATTCAAAATAAAAAAGCTATAAATGCATATTTAATTTTTTTTTAATTTTTAACGTAAAATAGCCCTTTAAATTTTATTAATTTTTACTGTTTAAAATAAACTTCAAATTTTTTTTTAAAAAAATTAAGTATTTATTAACATGGCCAAGTATATATTGGGATGGCTTCAGTTTTTTTTTTTATCTGTCTTGGTATTTATATCTGTCGCGATTGTTTTATAATGTATTATCTCCAAGTACAATGTGTATTTATCATCAGTAATTTACTATTTATTCGAAAAATTCCTTTACCCTATTAGACATTGCGAAAAATTGTGTTTTTTCATTTTTTAAATTAAACTTATTTTTTAATATTCAATACTAATAACATTTAAATTAACGTAACTGATTTTTATATACAGAATATTTGACGATACCTTTCGAAAACGTATCCTTCCTAAAAGTGAATCCTATAAGAAAAATAGCATTCATTACAAAATAAAGCATAAATAATTTCCTTATAAATGACTTTAATATGAACAATGTGAAATAAGCAACATATTTATGGTTCTTTAATGGAGCATCTAAACTTATGATTTATTTTCAATAATCTCAATCAACTGCTCCACTAATTAAATGTGAAAATAATTATTCTACTTTTTAATCACTTTCGTGTAAAACAATTAATCTTAACTAATTTCTTCGCTTAGAAATTGACATTACTCACACAGCCAGTTAATTTTTTGCATACATCAAATAATTATTTCCAGTGAAGAGAGTGAAACTTTTTTCCTTTTCCTCTGGAGATATTTATCATTTTTTTTTCAATTTTACGAGCAAAAAAAGAAAAAAAATTTCCAGCTCCAATGCTCAATTAGAAAATGAATGAAAAATGAAAGATGTTTACGAATATTACGAAGGGAGGGAGGGAAAATAGGTGGGGGAGTATCAGGAAATGAGGTGAAATGTTTCGCGGCTAAGGAAGTTGTGTTGTTGTTGCCATTAAAAAGTATTTAACACCTAAATTTCTTCTTAATGTCTCTGGTTTTTGTCTACTGCATACATGTATGCACAGAAATAGATGAACGGCATCTTTCTGCGCTTAACTTCAAAAATCTGTATAACCGTAACTCAAATAAATAAAAAGCATTTGTTAATTGAACTATTTATATTTAAAAGCTTATTTATGTACACAAATGACAGAAGCTAAGAAAATCTTTTAGAAAAGATGCACTTTTGTAGTTTGGCCTTTTTAATAGAGAAGGTTGTAAAAAAATTGTTGGCCAAGTCGCGGTAATACATTTTTAGGACACAAACCATAAAATCGCCAAATGGTGCTACTGAACCTAAACGTATCATCCATTTTTTTACAAAACTGATAAATTTAAAGTAGATATTACTCTATTTTGTCAGCTCAAGTGATAAATATGTCACAAATGATGTACTACCAAACCCAAATAAAATGTTGTTAATTGTAACCTTTGTTTCTTTAAGGAGATTTAGTTGATGAAGAAATGCTTATGCCTTTCATAGTAAAACATGTTACGAAATGACATTACTCATTTTAAATATATTCCATCTTTTGTCGTCAAAAATGATGGTTCAGCAAGATTCCCATCGATAAAATTGAAAAGCAAAAATAAAAGCATAATTTTTTTTAACGTTTTTAAAGTGTTTAAATATTTTGAAAGATGGTTAGAATATTCAAGATTTCAAAAGGAAATTTCTTAAAACTAACAGTCACTAATTTTATTTTCAATTTATATTTCATGTGCTCTCACAAAAAATGTCAGCTTTTGAAAAATTTTCGACAGTGAAATGGAAAACTATTCCAAAATTTTATTTGATTGTGTTACATTTTGGCTGAATATTTTATCTTTCTTGTTATTTGCAGTGTCTTCCTGGTAGGAAGAAACCACTAAACACAAAAAATTGCTTTGTATTTTTTACCTATGTCAAATGATAAAGACAGCATATGGTATTATATATATTTGCTTTATCTTTTTCTATATTATCTAACAAAGGACATTCTATCTTATGGCAACCTATCAGACTTTATACGGAATCTACTATGCATTTAAGTTTTCTCAACGTGACGGTCTTTTGCTAGTTCTAGTACCGAACTTACAACCTTGCATGAGAATAACACTTTTTCCAACTGCAACACAAGCGTTTTAGAGTTAATAGAATTCATTTAATGCCGAAAACATTCTTTTAACATTTGTAAAAACATAGAATTAACAACTTCTATCTTTAAATTTATGAAAGAGTTTATTTCATAAAAGAGAAATCGAAAAGCAATTTCTATTCACAGAGAAAAAAGTTCCGCCATGAATTCTAAACTTCTGAGCCTTACGAACTAATACTCAGAGCATTCTCTCTCTCTCTCTCTCTCTCTTTTTTAACGTTCTTTCAGTGAAAGTTTCTGCGAAAGTAGAATGGAACGTTTCATCGAACAATCCACCTTAAGAGTTGTACCAGTGACATAAGAATGGGCGATTTCTGTGAAAATGGCTGGAAAACTGATGATAGTCAACACCTCTTAAAAGACGGGCATCCCGCGTTCGAAGACAGACACGGCAAACGCTTCTTGTTAATTCCACTGTTGCAGCCTTCTGATGAGAAACGCACTTTGTTCTGGATAAACACTTCCTCCTCTGTGTAGACTCGCAAATCAAGGGTTTCCTTTCTTCTAGGAAACTTCTACTTTCTTCCTTAACGAATTCCCTGAAATACAATGTATTTATGTTTACTTTCAATTATATATAAAGTTACAAAGATATATTAGTTTCGGGATAAAGAAATGTATTTTAGGAACAACTTTGATATACCCCCCCCCCAAAAAAAAAAATTACGCGCCAAATCTGGCACTCCCTACGGACATTTTAGGGTTGCTGTTTCTTATTTTGGTGTTACCAATTTAGGTTTTTTCAGCTTTTAGGTATTTGCTGTTGCCAAATTTAGTATGATCTGGTATTTTGTACCATTTTCTGATTTGAATTTTTTTTTTAAAGTTTATTATTTATTAATAATTTGTATTTAGCGAGAATCCATCTTGGCAAGTGAAAAAAGGCGCCAAAAACAGGTATTATGGTTGGTGAGGGAAAAAAAAGCCGCCAAATTTCCAATTTGGGGGGGGGTATACCAAAATAGTTCCGTATTTTAATTTGAACTTCAAGGTTTCATTTACATGTTTTTCACTAGATTTGTGCAAATGATTTCAAGCTGTTTAGTGGCTGACCTTTAACTCAAAGATTGTTAACATGCTGGTCAACTTATGACATTTTTGTAATTTCATATATGATATTTTCGATGATAGGTCTACTTGTGCGAGGTGCATTTTTAACATCCAATAGAGTTGAATGGAATCGATGAAACCCAAATTACAGGTAACTGGCTGTTATATCGGGACTATAGACAACATTCCCACTTTTTAGATTCTGCCTGACTTACATTTTCATCTTTATCAAAGAAAAGATATGAATATTCTTCCTTTTCCCTTTGTTGATTTCCATTTTTAACTCCCTGTACTTTATAACTGAAGGAATCAAACGAAAATCAGCGAAGTATACTTTTAGGACAAAATGTGATTTTTCCAACAATCATAAATCTGAAATTGTATGATCGTTACTGAACGAGATGTCAAACACAACAGTCATCGACCGACAAATTATGTATTTCTTTTTCCCCAAACAAATATATGGATTCAAAGAATGTTATATTAGAAAAACTTATATTAGGGGGGGGGGGCATATACGATAATAACCAGAAACAGAAAAAGCTACTTTTTCCGTCAAAAAAAAGGGAAAAAAATGTTGTATGTGGAAGCATTTCATCACCTGCAAAATATGTAGATTATATTTATGAAATTCGTCGAGTGAAATCATCAATGGAATATTTCTGAATTAAATTAAATCATTCAAAAGCATGGAAGGGATCTTTCGAAAATGAATTGAAATATTAAAATTCATTTTCTAGTTCCTAATATCAAAACCGAGTGGTTAAGGTCTATCATTGAATGCCCATGCACAATAGACGAAAGAAAAAGTGTATTGATGATGTCTTGAACACAATATTAAAACTTTAAAGGTCTTCAACTGGTAAATTGAAGTAAGTGAGAGAGCTGTCTGGAGGGATGAGGGATGTTGGGCAACAGGATAAGGCCCTACCTTATATAAAAGGCTGCTTACGTACCTTGTAGGAGCAATAAAGAAGAATTACAAACATAGAACATCCCATTCTTTCATAACATTACATGCATATCTTCAAAATATTGTTGGGAGTTGAGAAGAGAGAGTAGCAGGAAAATAAGTAAAAAAAACTATTAAAACTTTTGATAGGAGCTTATGTACCAATAGCAGAAATGTGTTTTAAAATGAAAATTCCTGAGTTGTAGTCGGATAAAGGATTAATTTTGCGTTTCTACGTAGCACGTCTGTTAAGGAGAATGCTTGGGAATTTTCTTATATACTTTCTTGTTATATACGTGTAATATACACCCCGCAATCTTTGAAAATATAATCTTGATCAGTAGTATTCACTAAATGCTAACAATCTAGATCAATGATTCTCTACCTTAATTGTCGCTACCTACTTTTCATGATTTCAAAATGTAGTGGCACACAAAAATAAATTTAGTAGTTTTTTACTTAAATATAATACATGAGTAAAATAGTATATGATAATAATTTTAAATGTAAAATAAAGTATAATATGTACTAAAAAATTATACGTTTATTAAAAGGTTAATTAAAATACTTTTAAAAAAATTTCAGCTTGTTTTTTTTTTTTTTTTTTTTTTTTTAATTTTATTTATATTTTGTCGTTAGAATGACAATGCCACTCTCATATCAAGGCCTGAAAAATCCCTAAACACGAGCCTTCTCAGGTCTAGAAAGCAGAATCGCTACATCCATTTCTCGTTGTTCAACAGTGTTTGGGTTTTAATCAGATATTTCACTCTTAAAAGCTACCATTAATCCATGGTTTGCCATATTATCGAAGCACTAAAAACCGAGCACATACAATATATTTCTGAAAAGGCAATTTTATTTCTGTGGCAATGATTCCGTGAGATTTTCACCACGAGATAGTGGTCCGATAATGACCCGTTGCCAATATAGAATAGGTAATGTTATTCATATTTTCATCTAAAGGAAGGCAATCAAATACTGATTCAGGCTTGATAAATGTGGCATTCATCAATCTAGACTGATAGTATGTATTTCATTGACTTTTTGATGCCATAAGTTTACCGAATACCTACCTTACTGACTGCAAAAGTTGAAACGTTGATCAAGAAGTCGAATAGGATAAATGATTGGAATTAAATACTGTATACTGTAAAGTACTGTTTCAGTTTCGAGTTTGACATTAACACACCAACAGCTTTTGCTCAGTAGTTTGGTTCGTCGTTTGCTATAATTACAAAAGCTGTTATGATTTGATGTATTTGGATTAGTACTTCACATTATTCTCAATTCCATCAGTAAAATAAAGTTGATTTCTTTCTTCTCATGGAGAAGAAAGATACCACAGGCACCTTGTTTCCATGGCAACAAAGAGGCACATCCAAATTGGGGTTGATTATACTCATATCAGACAAACAGTATTTTTGTTTGAAGAAACTAACTCAAAGTATTCACATTTGATCGGGAAAAACATATTTCAGAAGAGCTAGGTTGATAGCATTAGCAAGAAACGGTTCTCGTACAGACGTAAAAGGTCATTTGAAGACTCAAAAGTATGCAGACGAAGCACTGAGACTTCATGTAGTATCTTACAATGCAGTTATTGGCGATACTGATTATTTAATACATAATGCTAGAGTAATTTGTATGGAGTAATACAGATAAATTGTATGGAGACCCTATTTCTCCTTACAATACAGGGTCCTCCTTACTCCTTACAATTCTTATAGCGTGTGTGCATTGCTTTGGTTCAGAAATGAAACAAAGCAATGCACTCACGCTATTCCAACCAATGATTGGGCTTGTTTAGAGCATGCTCGGACTAATCGTCGTAATGATATTAACCACTTGTCTTATTATCCCGAGTTATCTCGGGTTCGTATATATTGCAGTTAATTATTATCCCGAGAAAACTCGGGTGAAGCAAAATTGTCTGTACGATTTGTTTTATCACGTTTTTACTCGCCCTGGAGGAAATGAAAGGAAATATTCTGTTTTAATATGCAATTTGCCTTTTCTTTAATTTCGCGGTTCTTTTCCGAGATTGGCCACATGTTTCTCTATGGTATAGTATACGACGGCTTGTGGATTAGTAATGTACAAAGGAGGATAGTTGTGTTGAAAAAAAGTAAAATAATGTTGATGATGCCTTAAGAAATGAGACCAGATACCAGCGTACGGAATGTCAGGTATCACTTTGTGTTTCCCTTGTTTCAAAAACTATCATACAAAGACTAATATTTAACTTTTTTGCCCGAGATAACTCGGGATTGTAAACTAATATTAAAACTATATGCTTTTATAACTGTAAAAAATTAAAAATTGAACTTAAAAACTACATATTTTGTTTTGTTTCGTTTTCTTGTATTTAGTAATAAAATAAAAAATGTGATGGTTTTTTGCAATTTTTTTAAAAAAAATTTGTAAGGGAAGCGGTTAAAGCTTCTTTTAATGAAGAATGACAATGAAAATGACCTAACAGATGATAATTGTTCTACGCTATTTTATTATTTACCGCGGAATGACATTTGAGGAAATTAGATAGAGGTTCTCATATGTTACAAAGGAAGAAACGAAGCAAACTTCCAAGTATTCTGTATTACAAATATGTATACAGAGGACAGAAAATCAATCTAAATACTCCTCGATAGATAAGCGCTTCAGTAGTCAGGAGTGGAATTCAACATGGCGATATTGAAGTCTTGCTCTTCCCTGTTTTTCTTTAAAAATTAATTTTGGTGAAGATTTCGCCTCGGTGATTTCTTTTTCTCTTTTACAGGAAACCCTGAACCATATTTCTAACTGAAATCTGAATGTTGATGAAAATGTATGTTCATTATGAAACTTCAAAATTGTGTAAGCTGTATCCTATAAAATGTTCGTGTGAGATGCTAAAATATAAGAAAGGAAGTTTCCTCCATTGTGTCTTCCTTTGAGTTTGGATGAGTAATTCTTATTTTTCTCTTCACACGATTTGATGAAGCTGAAGTGATCTACTATTACTGGGTACGTCATTGTGCGGTTACGACTTCCTTTCTATTCTAGGAAATATTTTTCCCATTTTTTTATAAATTAAATATGTTGCTTCTTATTTATTAGAGTATTTTTGGGTTATGCGGCTTTGGGATTATTTTCTTGATTTCGTTCTTTATATTAATTTGGGGAAAAAGAAATCCATTATTTTTACGTGAACTTTATGTAACTTCTTTTGGATTCGCTTTGAAAAAAGGTTTAAAACAGCTTTCATGCAGATTTTTAGGTCTTGCGCGTTACGACTACAGACATGCGGTTAACTTAGATCATTTTTGATATTTTATAGACATTTTCGACGATGCTGTATCCACATGCGAGGTGCATTTCTAACATCAAAAATACCCGAACGGAATCGACGAAACAAAAATTGTGCGTAACTGCTTGTTACAGTCTTATATAGGACGATAAACATCTTTCACAATTTTAGACACCCGGCTATCTTTTTCGCCGTTACAAGAGAAAAACGAAAATGTATCGAATTTTCTGTTTGTTGTCTTCCATTTTTAAAACCTTGTACTCGTAACTGAATGAATCAAACAAAAAACCGCAAGAGGATATTTTAGTGTCAAATGTCACCTTTCCAACGAGCGTAAATCTGAAATTGTTTGATAGATACCTCACGAGATCTCGATCACTACAGACGTCTACCGAAAAAATAATGGATTACTTTTTCCCCAAACTAATATTTGTAGTCATGAAAATATTATATTTCAATATTAAGGAAGAGCTAGGCTTTGTGCCCTTTTTTAAAATTAAGTAGAATTTTTAAGTTCTTTTCGCTTAGCAAAATTTTGAGAAAAAGAAATTCCATCAGCAGACGTTATATAGAAAGCAGATGATATCATAAACTAAAAGTATCCTACGACAGTTCTCCATTTTAGTAATCGTTTGAATAAGCAGTATAAATGGAAACAAATTTCATGAAAGAATGGTTTGTTACTTCATTTTTTTTCATGTATGAATGAGATTAACTAAAGTTGTAGCTTCGTATGTTTGAGACTGCGTCAATTTTGTTTGTGGAATTTTATTCGAATTGTACCTATGACTTAAAGTAGATGCTGGTTGTCGTGGGTATTGAATGCATGAGATAAGAAATTGAAGGTCCTAAATCTGATCATTCAGCCACCAGTTCGGCTAAGAGTCAGTAGCAACCTTAACATTTGGACATCGATTTTCTTGTAACACTTGTCAATTTGTGAACAGGCTCTGGAGGAACAAGTTCTGGGGTTTTCTGTAAAGAAGACGCAAACCACTAACGCGTAGTATCATATTTTGTACAAAATAACAAAAAAAGTAACACCTCAAATTTTTTCCCAAGTAGCGAACAAGATATTAATTGATATTGTTGTCAACTTGGAATTCATTATTTTCCTCTTAACGAACATTGGACAGCGAGTTACTGTCGCATGTCGTCCTTTTCCCACTTGGTGTATATCTACATTAACTGCGCAACTTAGAAGTCGTTACAATAATGTGTCCATCAATTGGTTTCGCTTAGATGAGCTGGTAACGGAATGGTAAGAAATTTTTGCTTGGGGACAACAGATCGTGGATTCGACTCCCACATCGGATATTGCTGTTTGAAGCAGTTCGGAATCCAATTTGAAATACATATC
>JAPDSC010151118.1:0-20134 GCA_026290005.1 Latrodectus geometricus
AAAAAAAAATTCTTACCTTTTCTTGCAACTATTGTAACCCCAAGCAGTTATTTTCAAGTTATTTTTTACTATTAGAATGGTATCTCGCAATTTTCAGCTGAGCTGACATAAATTCTTACAAGTCCCTTCGACCACTTTTCCAAAAAAGATCAGATATCCAATTCATTTTTCGAAGTCTCCATTCCCAAATGAAAAAAATGAGATCTTCTGAGATTAGGATTCAACTTTTCTTTTCTACACACAATTTTACCTCAGGGGTGATAAAAATAATCTTATGGCAGTCATTCAAGAGGTTTTTCACCGTAAAAAGCTGCCAGACATCTGTTTAAAGAATAAATCGCCCTATTTGTTGAAAAGTTGAAGTTTGGGCATTAATAGGTAGACTTATATCAAGAAAGGAAGGAAGACATTTCGGTAAATTTTTTGGTGATATTTTCATTTAAAATATTGTTTGGTACAGTTAAAAAGTATAAGCAAAAACTTAAAATAATCATCATGAAATATACTTGTTACATTGTTATGCGAATATAAAATATTCAAAATAATTTCATTTAATAAGTTCAATTCTATTTCAAAATTTATTCAACTCGTTCAATTGTCATTCACTTGTATATTCTCTATTCATTCAAGTGTACTTTAATATAAATATGCTTCTTAAAATATAAAAGATATTTTATAAATTTGTAACTTAAACAAATTGAAGTCTTTGGTATTATTACATTTAAATTAATTCACAATGATTAATATATTTCAAATTTTACTTTGTATTTGAAGAAAAATATTTGATGTCATTCATTAAGGTGTCCTATCAGTAATGAAAAAAATAAACAATACAAAGCCGCTTATTCTGATATTTCAGTAAATGTTACTAATAATATAGAATGTATTTGAGTACGCACATTTTCCCTTCCCATCATTCCAAGCTAAACTATTGTCGGTATTCGTATTAACACAATTTAAATGCTTCCACAATTGCTGAGGCTTCATCATATAGTTTCGTGTAGCTCCCATTGCTACCTTAGAAGAATGGATCACTAGCATTGAATATATCACTATTTACGATGAGTAGTTGCATTCTACTTTGTAAATATTGTTGCAATTTGATTATTGCATCTCTTATGGTATTTTATTCCCTGATTCACAGCAGTTGAACACTTCAGTCCTGTCTGTAAGAACAGGAGAAGGTTGCAGATTTTCCAATTCTTGTCGAAAGATTGTAAGGATTACAGATCCCAAGTGATTTCAAATTGCTTTCACTTATTTCAAAGAATTGATTATTATATAGAATAGGTTATCATTGTAGAATATTTAGTTAAAGGGAAATTCCTTTCCCCTGCATTTCTTCAAACATTTTGTTAGAATAAAAGGGCAATATTCCATTTAACGACATACAATATTATTATATTTTTTATTAAAGATGGTTTTAGCAATTTTAATTACCAAAATTGTTTCCTCTGAAGATTAAGTACAAAAATTTCGTATTGTATTGCTATATATATATATATATATATATATATATATACCATTGTGCAGAATTTTAATGAAAATATGCATTTTAAGTAGACAACAATCCATCAGTTTATAGAAAAAGAGATCCTATATAGTAAAGTAAACACGTTATGTCATGAATATGACATAGTGTGTTCACTTTACTATGTCATGAGTCGCTATGTCATGAATATATTTCAAGAACAAAATGCCTAAGACCAAATGAACATAAGCAAAATGCATTGAATTTCATTTACAGAAGTTCACAGAAAAAAGAAGAAAGGGATGCAATTAAAGACATTCTTGCAAGTACACTGAGTTTTTTTCGTGAAATATGGCTAAAAATAAATTATGTACATGTGAAAGAATGATTGTAAAGCTAGAGAAAGTCCTGTGTAACTGAACATTTCGCCATCAATAAAAGTGTATTTTTGCGTGCTAGCAAAGGATTCCAAAACGATGAAACAGCTGTTGAAAGCTTGATTTCTGCTGTCTCAGAAAAATAATTGTTCTGTAAGGCCGATATATTGTTCTGTGAGAGATGAGTTCGAAACCAGTCCTTAGGCAGGATTACTCAGCAGTAGCTGAGTAACCAGGAAATAAGCTTGTGGTTTATTGTGTATAGAAATCTTCACAAGGGTGACTGATTCGTCCGCCATTTTGAAAACTGTTACCTGACAGTTATCGATATCACTGCTAAGAGTTGTACACGAAATAAAAAGTGTATATCTCACCTATGGAGTTGTGTTTTTTTATGTATGATCGTTTCACTGACACCAGAGAGAGTCTCAAAATTAGTTGGTTTGGAGGGAAGTAAGTGTACGATATCAGTACAATATTATTTTTCCACCTATATGAATATATACTCTCACATTTTTAAATGTAAGTTAGATCACTATTATATCTTATCTTATTTAATATAAAATTAAGGATTTTTTTTTATATTTATCACAAGTATAAGCTTAGGAGGGTACTTGTGATGAATTTAATTTAATTTAGAAATCATTTACTAATATTGCACTAGATTCTTTTTCTTTATAATTTGTCGCTCTGAACCTCAAACTTACACTCAAACTTACAAAGAGCCTACAAAATATAAAGGTTTGAATAAAAGAGCATTTAATAAAGTGTTTTTTAAATAATTTATAAATAATAAAGTATATTATGGAATACTGAAAACAATGGCATTATAGAAATATTGAATATTTATTATTATTTTCCACTATTAGCAAAATGTTACATAGATTAATTTTCTTAAATGTTAATTTTTTAAAATTTAAAATCACTTTCAAATGTAGATTTTACAAATCAAGTGAAATTTTATGATGTTTGCTTAAAAATATACTTACTTTGGTAACTGTTTCGCATAACGTGTGAATTCCCCCCATATGCAATATTTAAAACTCAATTACTAAAAATTTAATTAAATATTCTTATTTATTCTTGATTTCTTTATAAGAAAATTTCTTATTTATTCTTGCCATAAATACACAGTAGCTGAAGAATTGGAAAATCCTCAACTTCCCATCTAAGGAAAATATCTCAATATCAAATGCTTTTTCCATTTTAAAAATTTGGCATCATATCTCATTTTGTCTTATATCATAATATCTAAGTAAATTTCATAATCCTGAAATAAAATAGATAAATCTGCACTGTAAGCTTATTAATATGTATCAAATTATGACACAAATAAAGAAAAATATATATGTAATATTTAATAAATGATATAAACATATATATATGTATACTAAAATAAAATCTTAAGTGGTTATTTGAATATAATTTATTTGTTTATTTGAAAAGTTTTCATTGCAGGAAATGTATTCCAACTTCAAATTAATTTTAAATTAAACAACTAATGGAATGCAATTTTCTATTTTATTCAGTTGTTAAATAGATATATTAAACTCAGATAAATTTCAGATAAATTTCAGATATATTAAACTTACATAAAAATGAAACATTTAAATTACTTTTTTTACTAAATAAGGGAACAAAATCATCAGATATGTATTTTCTTTTATTTTCTTATGATGCAATTTGACTCGCGAAAAATACATTATTCCTTTTTGTTTAACCGTCAATTTTTACCATTAATCATCCATACCATGTCATTAATTTTCGTTTCTTAAAAATACTTTTAATATAAGCTTACGTTCTATGCATAAAAAATAATACATATGAAATTCTATTCCAAAAGAGTTTCTCAGAATCAATTTTATTTATCTTCATTCACATTAGATTATTAAATAAGTAACTGAATACTTTTATAATAAAATCGAAACATTCCTTTAAATATATAAAATAATTTACTGGAAATAAATTTGTTAAAGACATTAATTCAAATTTTTCAATATTAGAATTATCAAAACATATTTAAGATGTATTTAATTCCAATAAATTTATTGATATGATTCCGAATTTGTAAATAAATCAATTGTGACGAAAGCTTTCTTTTCTGAATTCATGAATATTTCATACGTCTCTTGAAATCACACTTGTTAATTTTTCCTTACGCTTTTTTTCTTTTTGATGGTTTTGATGAATTAATGGAAATGAAATGAATATGTGTTAAACAAAAAAAATGCATGAAGGCTTGAATAAAAATAACCGTATCTGATTTTTGAATTGAATGATTAATGGTTGCTATGTGAGAAGAAAATAGTTCTTAGCTCACGAAATATTTTTAAGAATTCGATTGATATTTACTTTATTTTCTTAAACTGGTGGTCAACTCTAACTTGAATTATAATTCATTATAACAATTTGTATTCTAATTTTATATAATATTTAATAACTGAATCTTTCGCATTTAAACATTGTTTTTAAGAAAAACTACTTAATAATTTTTTCATGTATTAAAACAATCTTTAATCAATAAAAATAATATCAAACATATTATTTTCAATGCTTCGCTATTGGAATTTCTATATTAAAAGGGGGTGTGTGTGATGGCTTCTTTATAAAATGATACAATCAGTGGGTGTGTCATCGGATCCCAAAATGATAAGTCTTCATAATTTAATATCAGGTAGATATTAAATACTACCTGATATTAGTATTTAATATCTGCCTTGGACCAAGAACTAAATCCCTGGACAAGTCTACCATCTTCAGAGGTATCTTTCTACATAGAAGACATTGGAACTAAGGCATATTTCATGTATCCCAAGCTACCGTTAGTAAATAAGGCGCATTTTTGCTTTTGTTGGGATTCGAACTCACTACTTTCCAATAACATTGGCTGATCCATTCAGACTATTGCGGTGCTTAAATTAAACTGAAATAAAAGAATTGTACGTAACATACAGACTAGGTTTAATAAAGATCTAACTGAAGACAAAATTAAATGACGTACGTGATTCTCAAATTGAGCTTATTATTTTTTGCATTGACATTTTGAAAAAAAAATGATTTACTTTGAAACTGAATATCGAAGATTATATTTCTTGAGAATCAAACAAGATTTTCCAGACAAATAAGCGTTTTCAAGAATGTATTATTAAGAATGCATTATCTAGAATGTATATTTATAATGTGTTCTAAGAATTATCGTTTTTCGTCTAAATATTTAAATAATAAATTTAAATTATCTAAAGAAGATAAACTAGCAAAAATTTTTAAGTTATATAATTTTCATATTATATTTTAAAAATTAATTAGACAGCATAAAATATGGATTATTTTAAAATATAATTCCATTATAATATAATTTAATTTTCCCATTTCATTATCCCACATGATTTTATTTAAGGAATATTTAATACAATGTACTTCATAGATTTTTAGCTAAAGTTTAGTAAATTTTAAGGTCATTTGACTTTACTTTATTGTTTGATAAAAAAACCGAAAAAATTTATAATTTTATCTTATTAATCTTTTATTTTTATATATTTTGATTTAAAATATTTATCTGCCTAAATTAAAGTAAAACATTTACCAAAATATTATTAACGATATATTTTTGATGTTTTATATTCATTAATATTTTGTTGTTCTTATAAGTATAAACTTATAATTGATTTAAAATAATTTTATAAGACTTATAATAATATGCATATTCAATTATGAGAATCATCTAAATAAGCTTCATAATTATTTTAATGGAATTTAAGCACATATGGCTGTCTCTATACAATTCCTTATAAGAATATTAGTCAGCTAATGCATTGACCCAATATATAAAAAACATTAATAAAATTTATCTTTTTTCTCCGATTCATGCTTTTTATCACAAATTAAATACCGATTATTAATAATTTGCTTCCAATGTTAGCAAAACTCATTTGAATTTTGTAAACGAAAGCTAGTTTTTAATTACAATTCCTAAATTCCTTTGAAAAAAATGAATAATCATAATTGAATTTATAACATTTTAAGTATCAGCATGTATCAGATGGTAAGAGTTACTTTCCTTATAATACGTTTATTATGTTCATTGCCGCCCAACCAGTCTAGTGGTTAGCGTATCTGACTACCTGGGTTCGAAACCTGGCTCGGGCATGGATGTACTTTCTCTCTCTCTTTCTTGTCTTTGTCCTTTCTTTGTGTGTGAATGGTTGCCTACCCTATAAACGGATACCTATGGCATGTGTGTACTGAGGAAGTCGGACTCCACACCAAATATGGTTCAGTTGGAAAAGTGGAGCAGCGCACCCCATATTGCAAGCCTGGCTGGCACACGACAACAACAACATTATTTTCATTATTTTATTAAAATATAATTTATTAATTTAATGATTAATAATTATGCAAAGTCGATTTCACTATTAAAGAATATGTTTTTATTGTTAAACTTACTATAAATGAATGCCCACAATACAAACGCAGCTAATTTCCTTTTCTAGTAAAAGGAAGTGTATTTGAAAAATAAAAGTAAATGTTTTAGATAGGATATTAGTTGTTTAAGTTTTTTTATTAATAAATAATTATTAACGAAATTAATTATTTTTATGCTGTATCAAAAAGATTACAAAGTAAAAAATTCCACTTTTAGTTTAGTTTTGACACCTTATTAAAATCCAAATTAGATTAATACAACATTAATTATATTGTAATTATGAAATATTTTTATATTACAATTTTTAATAAATACATATGATCAGTGTTGAAATTGAAATTCTACTTACGATGTTCGTTATAAATAAAAATGATGAAGGCAGATGATATTCAAAATATTATATCCTTTAACTCGTTATTCATTAAAAATGAATCACGCTTATACAATTAATTTTAATCATGCACACGCAAATAAATATCAAAGATCTTTTCTTGAAAAATATTCCAGAAATATTTTCTCATAAACCTTACTCTTATATTAGCTGGAAGTATGAGTCATTAAATATAATTAATTATTATAATGATGTAAAAGTAAAGAATTATTAACTATTAAATGTATTTTTATTATAAAAAAGCTTTTGTATAGAAAATAATATAGCAATACATGTCCACACACAAATGAAAACATTGCAAGCTAATTTGCGCAAATTATTTTATCATAATTTTTTATACATTATCTTTGTCTACTAGATATTTAAATGCTTATGTTTTAATGAAAATATATCCGATATCTATTTTATCCTCCAAGCAGTATCTGTTTATAAAATTCACAAAAATATTATTTATTAAATTAATTAACATTTTATTTAGAATTTAATATATCAGTATATGAATATAAAATGGGAAAAAAATAAATTATTTCTGCTATAATTTGACGAATGAAATATTTAGTATTAAGAAGTCTGTAAAATTATTATTAGGAAAATTTTAAATATAATTTTAGAGTAATGTATTATAACAGCAGTTTATCAATGGACTTAAATCATGGTAATAACTATATTAGAAAACGTATCATTGTCTTCTCTAATAATTACATTATTATTTCAAATATAGACGTAACAGATTAAAAAATTACTTTTAAAAGTCAAATCATAACTTTCAAATATGTAGTAAAAAGGGAAAATGCTTATTAAATATCAAACATTAAAAATATTCAAACCCTTTATTTTTCAAAAAACTTATTTTTAAATTTATTATTCCCTTCATTACTTTCAAGTTCCCAAATATTCCGTTCTGTTTACAGATATCTTTCTCTGAAGAGCAATGCATTTTTTAAAGTTATAAATTAATTTTTTTTGCTTATTTATGCATGAAAAAAATATGAAACAGTTCTTATGATTTAAGCCATACGTTAAAGGTATATTATCACTTAAAAGATTGTTATAGTATTTATTTGTTATTCCATCATAATAAGTATAATCTTTATCATAACGTGTGTGTGTGATTTCTATATTTGGTCATATGTTACAAAAATAACTAAAAAGTGAGTAGCAATTATTGATTCCTGGTCTAAATTATTTGCTAAAGGTGAATTACTCATTTAAAAATGATTATAATTGATTTCTGTGTCTAGTTAAGAAGTATGTTATTTTAGTATGAGAATGAACATGTTTGGCAGAATGAGTTATTATTTATTTTTTACAATTGATGTAAAGAATAAACGAAAAGTCATTCTAGTTTAATAAGTCATTTGTTTTTTTCTGGGAATCATAAGGCAGATCTCAATTATAGTTGCACGATGGATTATATTTGGCATTTTATGTTAAAATATACATAGATAATTTAAAATGTCTAGTGAATTAAACTGTTTTTTCTAAATCATTATTTTATTTTCCTTTAAATTTATTTACATTTAGATCTTGATAATTAATTTTTTTTTATTTTACCTCATGAAAATTATTTTTTAATATAAATTACCTATTTTTCTGAGAGTAAACATCCTAATTAAGAGACCTTAATGCATCTCTTTGTTTGATTAATACATAATCACACATGTATAGTTAAAAGGAAATAAATATCAAGATCAAGAGCATATTTAGCAGTATACCGTAATCTTGTATGGTTTATTTCATGTAAGAGTACAATTATTTTTAAATTGCTGTGTGCTTAACTTCTTAAATGATTTTACCTTTTAACAAAATTACTTTTTTTTACCATGATATTACTTATTTTTACCATATTTATAAAAGTACACATTTTAGTATTCTGTATGTATTGTTATTCCAAAACTTAAATAATTTTTGCCCTCATATTTATTTTTTCAATTGGGAACATTCTTGAATTAACATCCAAATATGCTTCCTTTCATTTTACCTGGGAAGTGAATATAATGATATCTTATGCATCTCTATTTGGATCACAATTTACTCAGAAAAATTATCTGTTCTCATAGATTTAAATTAATATTTTTAATATTCTGATTTTTTTAAAAGGGCAAAAGAAATAAATTATGAGGACAAAAATGTATGATACTTTTACATTATTTTAAAAGTTATAAGGATTGTTCATTTACATTTTGAAATGGATTAAATATAAATTAAATCAAGACTTTTTATAAAGGTCTTTGAAAACATTTATTAAAAATACAGCTAGCATGTTCTATGGTTCCTGACTAATCAATTTATTTCCTTGTGTAATATTACATTTTTTGCAAATCTTTACATGAATATATTTGGTATGTATTAATGTATAGAAGTTAATTTATAATTTTTGCATAGAAGAAAAAGAAAAAAACATGGTTTGTTATATATACTTAACTATAATATTTAAATATTAATGTTTAAGACGGCGTTATTTAAATGCTTATCAGAGCAAATCATTTATTTGCCTAACTATACAATAGTTTATATAATAGTATACTAATGGTACAGGTTGATTGATTGGTTGCGTGAGATATAATGGGACAAGTTCCTGCCTAGCACAAACTGCAGCAAGCATATGCTAAATAAAATTTAGAAAATTGTTATGAGATTTACATCTCATAACAATATATGGTACGAAAATATAAATGAGAAAAAAAAACAATGGAAATATAGGGCTTACTATCACTGTATCTATATTTCGTCCTCATAAATTATGACTTTATTTTATTTTAACAATACGTTTATGTACATTTTAACGCATATATTTATATGATGTGAACATTTGATTTGTTGTGGTAAGAAAATCAGTTAAACAGTATTTGTTTTTATAGTTTATAATCATAGTTTTGACTTTTAATTGTTGTAATCATGAACTCTTACATAAACATTTAAACAACGTATTTAAGCACTCATATTAATAGTATAACCTTGTTTTTATTAAAAAAAGAAATATTCTAGATTTAAAAATGTTTTTGAATGATGTTTTGAAAAAATTAGTTTTATTAAACTAATTTATTTCTGTTGTGGTTAGACTCGGTAATAATAGGAAAAACCGAGTTAACCCAAGTTCTTAGAAATAGTGGAGATTAAATGAGAACATATGAGAATGACACAGTTTAAATAATAATAATGATAATGTAATTTTATTGTACTACTATTTACATTTAAATATTTACAGTTTATATTTAAAGATTAAATGTCTTATCAACATATAAATGCATATTTATAAAACATTGTGCGGCCAGTGGGTCCTGAAGCAGAGATTAAAATGTCTCACCCCCTTTGTGTAGCGAATTTTCCTTTGTTGTTCTGAACCGTTGCTTTCCTTTTGTTAGACTCTTCTTTTGGTTAGGCCTGTGCTTCACTGCTCAATTCATCTTTATCTGTGAATCTCTGAATATCTGTATGTCTGGATATCTGCATATATCCATGTCGGAATACTGGATGCTGAAAATCTGCATGCCGGAATGGTGTTCGGAATCTGCGTCCTCGCTGGTGTCGTCCTTTCAAATCATATCATCATCTGTGAATTCTGAAATCTGAATTCTCCATCTTCAACTGCTTAACTTTTATTGCCCTCATCTCTCCTCCCATTTTCTTCTATTGGATATTTTCTTGTATCTCATCGGTGTTAGGCTTCCAGGGAATGGTCAGAAATCTCCCCTCCAAAACCCTTGATTGGCCACACACAAACAAAAAGGAGAATATTTTAATTTCATATGGTCCACCCATACATCCCAAGGGGAAAAGGACCCTGGGATGGAAAACTGCAATAAACCTTAAGTGCAGTTTTCGGGTGCCACTTTGAAATATATAGTTTTATTTCTTTATTACCCTTTGCTCTTTATATTACAATTTTTATGTTTCCTTTCTTTTATATTTTACAAAACTACTGCCGAGAGGAATTGTTACAGAATTAATTTACAGTAACATCTGTTTCCTCTGCGGCTCCTTTTATGTCGTTTGCACTACGACAATTTCCGGTCCTTGTTTACTTGATTCAAGTGGATTAATTCGACACATTTTACTGATCGCATGTTTATATAATACAATTTTTCTTGCATATCTACGTATATAATATATTATTCTTATATATATTTTTCATAATTATTTTCTTACACATATAATATTCTACTTTTGTATGGATACACATATACAAACATAACATAAAAATATATTTGTATTAACCCCTCATATATATCTGCGCACAGGACATATAGTTTTATATGGAATATTGGAGCAATTTAGAAATAAAACATATTTCATTTGGTAGTTTTCTTTTCTATTGTTTAAATAATACTTAAACAATATCCTTAAATATTAAAACACAATGTGATATTTGTTTCAATATTAGAGGCAATAATATTAAATTTTAATATTTTTGTCTTATTCTGGTATTAAATAAAATATTTTAATAATTAAATAAATTAAATTAATGTTATAAATAAGTTATATTTAATATTACTAGAATTTTTACTTTTGTTTCATTTTTACTGTTGCCATAATAAAAAATATTTTTCCACTTAAAAAAAACACATCAAACTAATATTATTATTAGCTTAGAGTGATGTTTACTAGTTTGGAAACTTTACTGTAAAAAAATACACTCTATTTAAATGAAGCGAATTTTGTTACGTATAAAGCGAATAATATTCAAAGGAAAAAAGTTCTTATCTATGTCAAGACTAAAATCAACATGTTTCAGTCGAAGAGTTTTCTTCATCGATTTAATCTCTTTTCCTTTTAAAATCCTGCTAACTGTTCCGGAATTTTGCATATCCAAAGAAACAGACGTCAAATTTACAGGAAAAAGAATGAACATTAAGTTTCTGCTTGATTTAGTTTTAATTATAAGGTAATGTAAGACTTTCTGAAAGAAAAAATACCTTTTTTTGGTATGTTGTTTTTCACACTGGAAGAAAATTGAAAATTAAATAAATCTTAAGCTTCTAATGCAAAATGAGCGCTAAACATTGATTTAAATCAAAGTAAAAGTGTTTCTTTTATTCAGAACTAAAGTCTATTTTTACCAATTTGTAAAAAGATAAATATTATTTTTAAATGTATACAATAAAATAAATAGTTTTATATTAATAAAATTAAGGTAATTACCTTAAAGTATATGAATTCCATTAAATAAATCCATTGTAAAGTATGCATTTCATATTGATTGAAAATTTTTAAATTTTATACATTTTATAACATTGATTAAATTATAAATATTCAAACAATAAAAATCATATTTTTAAAAATCAAAATGCAATGAAACAAAAAACGAATACGAAAATTTGTGTTGAAAATCTTAATAATACAGCTTATTTTATTTTTGTATGTGAGAAGTTTAATTTTAAAATCCATAAAAGAATTTAAAAATCTATTAGTTGAACTAACTAATATTGTTATTTTTTATTGATACAATACACAACTTTTTTCATTAGACTAATTTGTTTTTATATCGCTTTTTTCGCATATTTTTTAAAAAAAATCATTTACAGATCAATTGAGTTACATAATATTTGTTGCCGAAAATTGGTACTGTATTTTTTATAATTGGATCAGTCATTCATAGATTTCAAAAGTGATATTTATAGCTTAAATATGATAAATAATATCTTTTCAATTTTTATTTAGCTGAAGAATAGAAAAATGGAAGTGAATTCATATAAAAAAATTGAAAAACTGTCACATACTTTTAATTAATCTTTATTAATAATCCAAGAACATCTGCAGTGAATTAGAAAAGTAAATCAAACTAATGTTTCAGTAAAAATCTGCTCTAAAAAAATTGACCCATTCTTCATTTGCAATTTTTTAAAATTTAGCAAAACTAAACATACATTATATCTGAATTACACATTGCACTCATATTAATCAGTTGGACATATTAATTTATCAAATACATAATTCTAAAAATGGAAATTTACACAAATATTTATAAACAAATTTTAAAACAAAATTGTTTTAATCTTTGAAACTTATTTAAAGAAATTATCCTACATAATATGTTTTAAGTTGTACACATTGAAAGAAATAAGGCATTTCTAAGCGGTTTCTGTATAGAGTAAGAAAAGTAATTTTATACAATTGCATTGTTATGTTTCATTTTTATTTTTAGCTATATATATTTCAATTTATCAAATCTCCTGCTATATTACAATGAATAAAAAATTATTCATATCGTAAATTTAAATACATTTGTAATTATCATTGAGACTATTTAGTTTTAATAGTTATAATAATATTTTATTTTCTTTAAACCTGCAATTCATAGCTTGCATAAAATCTTCCAATGCAAATTTAATTTTACTTAATAAGAGGAATGCATTTTATTATTATTGAAATAAATTTTATTGTTTACTTGTTCAGACATTGTTTACTTATTTTCATAATAAAATTCTCATTTATAACTACTGTTAAGGCATTTTGCTGAAGTTGAGTGACAAATATTCATATGAATAAAACCGAAAGAATATTTAGAAACCAGGCAAATGGTGTTTTAATTGAGAGTTTAGGTCCCAAGAAACAAACATCAATTATATAGAGTAAATCAATTTCTTTTTGGAGTCTTAACAATTTAGATCCAAAAAAGAAAATATGGGGAAACAAATGAGATCGCCTGCTGGGTAACTTAATATATTATCTTTTTCTTGTCAGTGATAGCTTAACTTAAGCTCGAAAGTAAAACTGAAGTCCCAAATGAAGTAAAATGACATTTTCCTTTTCAGAACAATGCTATTAAGGGATTAGTAAATATTATTATTTAATTAGATATATATTAGCCACAAAATTTTGCTAAAAGTTGGATGAAAATATAAAATCTTGCTAAAAAAATTGTCTTTCTTTTATCTGAGATTTTTTTTATCTTTTATATAAATTTAAACCTACACATAAATATATTTATTATTTACAAAATACTGGTATATTTTATACGTATTAATTGGAATTTTATAGGAAGATTAAACCAATTATTTAATCTTATATATTTCTTATTCATAATTTGTTTTTCATAAATTATTTTATATACTTTTAACTTTGTATTTACTTTGATGTCCATGCAAGTACTTATTTTTTTACAAAATTGCTTAAAAAAATTAATTTAATGCGTGTTTATAAATACAAAGTATGGACAAAAAAAGATAGCTTTAAAGACAAAGTTTTTTTTATGCTTATTATAGAATCATAAAATGAAAATGGCCCAAAAAATGTTTAAATATGACTATAGGAAAGCTTAATATTATAAAATTTGGTATAAAATTTGGAAAAAAATATGCATTATAGTCATCGTCTAATACTGAAACATCTAAAATTGCGTACAGAGTGTTGTATCAAAATTATTTGTCAATTGTAAAATTGATTTATGTAATTACAATTAATGTTGTTGTTGTTGGTTGGGTTTTGTGGCGCAAGGTCCAAAGAGGACAAGCTGCGCCTACAATTAATGAAACACATAGATATATTTATTGACTTCAACAGAAAAGCATATAATTTTTCTAAAAAGAGAAGAAAATTACTAAACATGTTCATTTAGAGAAACAAAAAAAAACCTTTTTAAATATTTTATAGTCATCGTTGAATATTTTCTTAAAAGGGAATCTTAAAATAAGGGATATGTAGAAAAAATGTCAAAACTATTTCGGATTAATGTTAGAAAAGGGTTTTAACGCTATCATCAAAGAAATTCCATCTCTTTATCCAAACAATCTTCATTGTGTTAAGCTCCATCAAGATAAGGATCTAAGCCATACTTCTAAATTTACTGCTCTGTTTAAAAAATGAGATTTTAAATCGGAATTGAAGCTATTCCTCTTAAGTGCTCCACACTCCAATCTCCTGATGTGTCAACTACGGATTACTGTGTATTTGAAATTTTAAAACAATCACTTTAAAATCGTTATCTCAAATCATTGGATTAACTCTGATAGAATGTGAAGAAAGAGTGGAGAGATATCAGCCTTGGTATTTTAAGAAAAGTTTGTCAGAGGGAACATATTAGAGAAAAACTTTCTTATATACATATAATTATATTTGCAAAGCATGGTTGTTACAAAAATGTATGAACATCTTCTATGTAAATATATATATATTGAACTCGTATCATCAAAAAAATTTAGAAAGTATTTAAGATAAATTTTAAGACTAGAAATCTATAAAATTAATAATTGATACTATTTGTATTTCCGAAACTCATATGATTTTCGTCTTGCAATGACTTTACATTCCTGTGAGATACAACTAATTTCATCAATTTTTTTACTTAAATCCTTAAAATGTGCAAAATATTAGGAATGTGCTTATGAAATGTTTAAGAAGAAATAGTTTCATAATCAACAGTACTTGTAAATGTGATATAGTTTCAATTCAGAAGTACTTGATATAATATTTTGAGCTATATTCAATTGCACTAATTTATAAAACTGCGAGCAATGTATACTTAGACAGAATTTAATGCTTCTTTGAAACCTTTTAATTTCATAATAATTTTTAACACCAATGAGTAAATAAAGCTATATAAGTCGGTATTATATGTTAGTAAACAAGAATATATTTTGAAGTACGTACATAATATTGCTGCGTGAAAGAAGGAATGCAGAAACTTCAGAATTTAACAAATGCTTTTGAACAAATTTAATAAATGAAATTACTATAAATAGTCATATTTCTTGAACTATGTTTAGTTCAAAATATATTTTTTATATTAGTTAACATCAAAAATTTAAAAATCACATTTAAGTTGTGTATATGTAATTTTTGTTAGACTTGTAAGAATTCTGTAGCTAAAGTTTGCATTTATCATTGAAAGCATACCATATCATACCATAAACTACAAACATAACCATATGATTTTAAAAAAAATATTAAAGCTATGTATGTTGTTCAACTACATAAAATTTATTAGATAGAGATATTTCTAATGGATAAAAAACCATAACGACAAGTATTCTGCTGTAAGTTTGATTTAGTTAATGACAGTATGTGTTGCTTATTCATTATTATTTTTGAAAGCGCATATATATATATATATATATATATATATATATATATATATATATTCATTAATTTCCATATCGAAAAGTATTTTTTAACTGGACAGTTTTATTTGGTATAACCAACTTGAATTTATTTTAAATAAAAAATATTTAACATTTCGTTATAGTTTTTATATATTCATATATATTTTAATTAAAATTAGGATGAAATTTAATTATATTTTTCATAAGTGCATTCAAATTTTTTAAGATCAATAATTTGTGTTTTTAAATAATTATTTATTTAAAAGTGAACATTTCAAAGTCATTTCCCATATTAATATAATGAGGCTAAAAAGCTAGTATTAAACTCTCAAAAAAAGTATGACTGTAACTTACAAAAAATATTATATTTAAAGCTTAACAGAAAATTCAACTTTTGAAGCAGATCTCTACAATCCGGGATTAACATTTATAGAACTTTTAAATTATATTATTTGAAATAATACAACTACGAAGAAAATTATTGTAGTAAAATCTCTCTTTTCAGAAATTTTTCTGTGCTCACAATATATTAGAAATTGCTCGCTAAAAAAGAATATAAAATACTCTCAACAAAACCAGTAATCTTTCCTCATGGTATACCAACTATGCTATTTTTGTTTTCCCTTCTCCCAACTCCAATAACAAATAGGCTTCAGCAAAGTATGTTTTTCTAAAACAGATTTTCTCTGTTATAACAGCTAATAAGCGAATTATTGTATGTGAAAATAATAACGGAAAGGGATCGTAATGAATTACATAAAGTACTTATTAAATATTGAAAAGTTATTAATTCTGAATGTAAAAAAAATATTATTTGAAATTTTTTCTATTCCATTTTTCATAAAGTTTTTATAAAGTGAGCAACAATTTTATTCAAATAATCTGGAAGAAAGAATTATAAAATAAACATGCTATCTTTTGTGTTGTCTGAAATATTAATGATAAAGCATCTTTTTGCAATATATTGACAAATTTCAAAGTGGTAGATTTCTTTCTTATTTAAAATTTTTTACTGTTGAGCTTAATTTTTTTATGCTAAGGACATACAAAAAATTCTCATTATGCTCCACGGATATTAATTACAATTCTGATTATTTCTCAGAGAAGCTTTGAATTTCTCCTATCTAAATTAGATATACCTTAGTTATTTGATTTAATTGTCTTTGAGTTCATTAGTTCTTTTCTTTTTTTCTTTAATTTGACAGAGGAATTTATTTTATGTTGAAGGAATTTTAGAAATTAGCAAGTTCGAGTAAATTAGTTAGTAATTTACTTGTTCGAGTTTTATTTACTCGAAAAAAATTACTTCATGTTAAATGTTTGATAAAAAAAAAAACATTGATTAGTTAAATGTTTAATATATTTCAAGGTAATATTATTGCTATGTAAAAACTGGAATGTGTGTTATTTCATTACCTTAAAAATTTATCACCAATTTGATAGATACGTATGAAATCAGGACTGATAATATACTGTTAATAATTGAAGACGTACATTCACTCAGGAACATTGAAAATAGCAAACCAAGAAGAGATCATGAGATTGAAATGAAATTTCATATACATATTGGTACAGGTAAGAGATTCTCTTGATCCCCAAGTCAAGACAATTAAATAAATTCGTTGTGTACAATTAGACAAATACAGTGCAACCTCAACAGCAAGACGGACCACCTCCTGTTTCAATAAACGCCATCGCACGTTCTTAATCGTATTGATTAGACATCTGATATTGTTCTGAAACAGATATGCCCACAATTCTTGGACAACCTCCTCCAAATCATTTACAAAATGACATAGTAGCACCAGGCTTTTCAGCTGATTTCAAAGACGCTGTATCGAGGAGAAGTCCCGGGAGTGGGACGATTATGAAAGAATCTGAACAAGAAGTCGTGTTGTATGCAGAAAAGCATTATCTAACTCAAAAATTGCCATTGGAAGACCATTCAGTAAAAGTCCCAAGTGAGATTAAAGAATGTCATAAACATAACTCTGGCCCGTTACGGTTCCAATTAACTTACCTAGAATGGACCGGCTATCGCAGGCTATGACTAGACAAGACCATTGGACCTGCAGTATGGGGAATGTAATGTGCGACAGTGTAGGTAGTGATTGATGTTACGGGTAACGGAAATAAATAAAATGAACTTTTGGATCTCAGATTCGCTTCCGCAAGCGTCTGGAAATGGATTGCGAAACAACCGGTACTCTTAATTATGCATGTATCGTAAAACAAATTAATCCGCCACATAATTCAGGAAGTTATTTATTTGATAAGCTGCTTCTTTTTTCTTGCTGGATTTTAGTCCTGCGAGGAAAGAATAGTGATAACTTTGTTGATAAATAAGATTTTCAGCAAGATAGTTAAGGACTACGCAAAAAATAGTTTCTTAATTAAATGAAAAATTTTTTTTTTAAAAAAAACTTATTATATTGAAGATTTAGTTCATTGTTCTCCATATCGAAAGGTATTTTCCAATATATATATATATATATATATATATATATATATATATATATATATATATATATATATATATATAAACAATGTAATGTTTTTTTTTCATAAATTCAAGGTTTTCGAAAGGATAACATTTTACAATCTATTGTATTGAAGTGTAGAGAATATTGAAGTGTTATTCATGGTACTTACAAAATACTAATGACTAAATACAAAATCAAAACTTTGATGCTTAAAAATTTAAACTGTTTTTTTATGATTTAATAAATGTAAAACTTTTAAATTGATGTGTGTAAGAAATTAATATTAATCTTCTTAGATCTTCAAAGCAAAACAAACATTATTTATTTCGCAATTATTATGAGTAAAATTCAAGAACCTTTTAAAATGGTTTTCTTGAAATTCTATTGGAAATTAAATTTGAATGTGTAATAAACTTTTTGAAAACTAAATGAAAAACATGAAATCAGTTCAAATCTAAGGTAACATATATGCCGTTCCAATCTTAAAAGACAGTGTTGCTAAAAGCTTATTAAATCATTTGTTGATTTACTATTGATGATTTATATAAAGAAATATATTTCTCTTAAAGAAATTAAATTAATAGGAAATTTTTAAAGCATATAGATTGTGATCCCCGAAACAAATTTTAATACTCATTTCTACAACTACGACATGATTTATTTAAATTAGTGTAAATGGAAATTAAATTACAATCTACCATTATAGTGTTTTTGTACAATAATAAAACCCTTCTATTTGGTTATGAATATAGTTATGTATCCAAAAATTAATAATCAAAATAAATAGTTAAGTATCATGATCATTTGTCACATTTAAGTTTTTATTTCTAATATACGTTATCATGGAATTATGGCTTTTATTCAACAAATTGATAGAATAAAAAGCATTATTTATGTATTTCTTCCTGTTGGAGGAAGTATTTTTTTCAGCTTTCTTATAATAGTCAATTTTATTGTTGAAAAGTAATATCATAAATGAATCTCGTAATAACAAGTATAACGAAAATTGATACAATAAAAATCCTTCAGCACATAAAATTCAAAGACTGTCTACGTTATTAAATCTGTGGCGCAGTGGAAGCGATTCCCTTTCCCAAAGCTCGGGTTTAAAGTTCCATCAACAGACAGGACAAGTTTGACCCAGCTTTTCATCCTTATATTGAATCGATAAAACTAAATATTATGCATTCTTGTGAATTAGACACTGACACCCCATAGATCGATCAGGAAAAAATATTGACACTGTTGGCTTTGGTATCTCGATGCCACAGTGTTTAATGTATCTATGTTATTAAAAGATATAAGGATCCAATGTTGTATCGTACTAATTATTCAAAACACAAAATAATATATAAATTTTCGTATTTATTGCCAAAAAAAAAACTTCTGTTCACAAGTTCTTTTATCACTTTGGAATTTCTAATAGAAAAATCATGTAATTCTCAGTTTAATTGTCTTCTAACCATAAACTATTTATTTTCTAATATATATCTGCATGCATAAATGCTACAATTCTCTATCAACACCTTCATTCTTCAAAAGTAAAATAATTAATCTTATAATTCTTCAGTCAAAATTTTGCTTTCTCAGGATTTTTCAAGTAGACTCAAGTAATACATTTCACGAACTATATAATTGTTTAGGGAATTTACGTATTAGCATTATGGAAGCTTTTAAAGCCGATTGAATTTTAAAGAAATATCATTAGAATTTAATAAAAAATTTATATCATAAATAAACTTTTTCGTAATTAGTAAATAATATTTTCTAATAATAGATTAAGTTCTACTTAAGTTCTGGAGTGAAAGCAGCATTGATGGCGTTAATACGTAAAAACCTTATATGTATAGTTATCTGGAAATATTTATGTAACAATGTACTAACTTTTTTTTAAATTTAACTCTCCAACCTTATTAATCTATATTTAGATTTCTAACAGAGCTCATAT
>JAPDSC010151124.1:0-29156 GCA_026290005.1 Latrodectus geometricus
AAAATAAATCAGAAAGGATGCGATAAATTCCTACATCACTATGTGAGAACATAACTCTCATATTCGGAGATCGAATCTCGGAGAAAAATGTTTGATGAGATGAAATTTCAATTTTCACGAGGGAGATTAATGCAAGCAGAAATTTTCCCATCTTAAGATGCGCATAATCGAATTATTATCCCGGATGTGTTGATACCCATCCAAGAAAACAACAACCTCGAGACATATTAAAGCCTCAAGTCACGCGACTTAAAGACTCTCGAAGAAATGAAGTTATCCAATCAACGAATTTAATCTGACATCTCTAGGGACTTGGAAAGAAGAAGAAGAAGAAGAAGAAAAAAACATTATTTTGGTTGACAAGCATTGATAAGCCGCTGTTACAAGCCGAAGAATAGCAAGATGCTCTGTTTACGGTCTTAAATTAGGATTAGTTTTGCCACAGCCATGACATAGGCTAGCGATGTTCACCGTTTTTTTTTTTCATGTGTGTGTGTAATAAACATATCTTTGTTAAATGGGAGTGCTATTGAGGAATATTTTTACATCGTGTTTATTACTTAATGCTGGGGGGGAGGGGGCTGAACACGGGTCTGGAATCACAATTCTGTTTTATTTATGGTTTTCGGATTTATAAGGCCCGCGTTGAGTAGCATACAGATTAATCACCTTTCGCTTAAGTGGAGTATAGAAAAATTGAATGAGATTTTCTGGAGTGGATAAAAAAAAGTGTATTTGGGAAATGAAAGAAATATCATCCGTAAATTGATCTCAAAACTAAATGGAGTTTATTTTATTGTTTTTAAACATGCATAACAATTTTATTTCATTTTATTGGAAACTCTGATCCCAATAATGAAAATATATTTATTTATTTCTGTAGTACATTATATTTACACAGTTAAATTTTAGATTCGAATGGATATTATACGTATTTAGAATATTCATTATTTTTTTAAATTAAAAACTACTCACAATTTAAAAGTAGAAAATATATACCGTTCTTTTATACATCTAATTTTTTATGTAACACATATTTTATTTATATATTCAGAATAGAAGAGTTATAAAAAAAGCACCTAGAGAGATACAATATATTGAAACTTCAACACCAATGTAAATAAAATAAAAAATACACGAATTCAATTCATCATTGTATTATATATCATTAAATATTATATATTACAAAATTACAAAATTATGTGTTTGAATTTGCAATCAAAGGTATGTAGCTACATATTTAGAATTGAACATTATTTAATTCACAAATATTAAGTGTATTTTACAAATTTATTTATAAAATATTTTTATTGAAGTGTTATTTAATGCATTCAAGTTTAGATATTTCATTGTCAATAAATCCCATTATTTGAATAAATATTTAACAACATCACATATACCTCTACACACACACACACACACACACACACACACACACACACACACACACACACACACACCCACACACACACACACACACACACACACACACACACACACACACACACACACACACACACACACACACACACACACACACACACACACACACACACACACACACACACACACACATATATATATATATATATATATACATATTTACAGGGTATCAAATAAAATCTTTTTTCTCCTTTTAATGTTGAAATGCTGACAAAAATGATCATAAAAATATATCAAGGCATTGCGAAGAAATTAAACAAAAGAAGATAATACGATTTACCGTACTTCTAGCGATAAATTTCAAAAGTAAGTCCTCTCTAGGCATGTTTCCCTATACTTATCCCAGGATTACGTTCTACCAGTTATATGGAAGCGGTTGTATATCAGTCTATAATTTAGAAGTATAGGGACCTATCAGAGAACCCCCCAATACTTGAGTTATCACCATCACCATAGGTATCATTTCACTTGGAAGACATTGAGACCAAGATCTATTTAACGTGAGCCACAGTCGCATTCACTATATGTGATGGAACTTCAATAAATTCTGAATTCGAACTCACTGTCCTCCGATAGGGAGGTCACTCTAATTAATGAAGCCACCACAGTGGTTCTGTGAAATAAGTAATACTGTCCGTAAAATAAACGTCACATGGGAAAAATGTCCGTCACATAGTTAAAAGTAGCAGCGGCCACTTTGATCTGAAGCATTCGAAGGAAGAAACGTATATAACGCAAAGTGATTTGTGAGTGATATTCAACATTTGTTGCATAATACCACGAATTGATTAGGAGACGTTTCTGCCTTCAGCAAAACAAGGGTAAGATATGATAATTAGTTACTTTTGTGCTTGAATTTAGTGATGTAACTGTTGTAACATGTTAGTGAACTAATATCGCATTGTACTCAATTTTTCTTGGCATTTGTGGAGGAATTTATAATATTAATTCTGTTCTACAACTTCATGACAGATTTAATTTGTGGTAAGCCCACTAAGAGAAGATTTTAAATTTAAGGACATTGCACATCTTTTCTTCTTATAATCATTCCTATTTTCTTACATCTGAAACATTCTTTTTGTAAGCATGACCATCGGTATTCTAAAACTAAGGGTATGATACAAGGCTTTACATATTACAATGCATACATAAAATGTAAGTAAATTCCCCAATGGAGAAACAATTTTAACGATATAATCATCTATGGCCCTAAAACGGTTTACATGAGTTTTTGTGAAAATGCTTTCAATCCTTCCATGTACAATTTATCTTACAGATTTTAATTTTATACATCTAGGAAATAATATAGGATATGGAATACGGCTTCATAAATATTCTATTCATCATTTGTATTACAAAATGTCACAAGATTTTAATGAACATATTAGTTTGGGGAAAAAGTAATCCATTATTTTTTCGGTAGACGTCTGTAGTGATCGTCTCATGAGGTATCTATCAAACAATTTCAGATTTATGCTCGTTGGAAAGGTGACATTTGACACTAAAATATCCTCTAGCGGTTTTTTGTTTGATTAATTCAGTTACGAGTACAAGGTTTTAAAAATGGAAGACAACAAACCGAAAATTCGATACATTTTCGTTTTTCTCTTGCAACGGCGGAAAAAATAGCCGGGTGGCTAAAATTGTGAAAGGTGTTTATCGTCCTATATAAGACTGTAACAACAAGTTACGTACAATTTTTATTTCGACGATTCCGTTCGGGTATTTTTGATGTTAGAGATGCACCACGCATGTGGATACAGCATCGTCGAAAATGTCTATAAAATATCAAACATGATTGAAGTTAACCGCATGTCAGCAGTGGTAACGCGCAAGACCTAAAAATCTACATGAAAGCTGTTTTAAACCTTTTTACAAAGTGAATCCAAAAGAAGTTACTTAAAGTTCACGTAAAAATAATGGATTTCTTTTTCCCCAACCTAATATATATAGAGAGAGAGCAATGGAAATAATAAGTTCCTTATCAGTTCAGCAGTTCGTTTCCTGCCCAATTGTGGATGTGTTTAGTAAAGAATACACTTTAAACCGCTTATTAGAAACGAATTAGCTCTGGTGTGAAATGACTGACCGTAAAACGATAAACAAACCAAACGTGATAAATAACATTTTGAGAAACGTAATAATACTTGGAGAAGGATATTGTTAAAGGCAATTTAGATATTAATTGCTCAAGCTAACATTTAAAATAAAATATCCTTTTATTTTCTTTAATGTAAATGTTGACAATTTATCTCACTTTACGAAATTTCAGCGATATCATGTGTACTTCTTTGATGATTAAAGCTTTTATATGTGTTTTGGGTTGTCCACAAATATTTCCCAATTGTATTTAATAATTTCGTTTTATTGGGGGTTTCAAATTAACATGCTCTATCTCGAATAACAATTTCTGAGTCTCTGTTTGCAGAGAATGATTCTTGTAAAATACCTCACTCTGTCATCGTTACCTGTGTGCGTTACCTGAAGCAATTTCCCCTGAATTAGTCACTTAAAGCACACCAACCACACCTCAATAAATAGTCCTCGCTGCGGGAGGTGGTTAATGAGACACATTGTTTTTGCGGGTCATGCAACATCGGTGACGTCACGGACAATTCACTAACTGATGCGAAGGAGTGGTGAGGCAGCGTGCCGGATACATTCGGGTCTTTCCAACCCCCTAGACACTTCCGGACTTTAATGAACTTCTTGTGCATTTAAGTGTGAGTCCTGTAGAACATTATGCTAGGAATAATGGTGACGCTAACGCCATCTCGTGACAGTAACTACATCGTGCTCGTTTACCATTTCGGAAGCCAGGACTACAAATTGCCTACGACGAAGGGTTGCCCTTTTCGTTCCAGCAAGCGATCTCATATCTCAACCCTTCTATTCTTAGATCATTTCTAGCAATATGTACCTCGCTGATTTTCATCGTCTAAGTTATAATCATTCTCATGTGTCTGCATAAATTTATTACTTTTTTTATGAACTATCTGTAAGAACTTGGGTTAATTTGAGAAAAATTCATTTAAGTGATATTTATATTTAAAATATTTAAATAAATTAAATTATTTAAATTTTTAATGTCAAATATACAAAAAGAGTGTTCATTTTTTCGTTTCATCACTCTAACTGTTCACCGTATATTAAAAAAAAATTCTTGAAATGTTATTTTAAAAATGCAAATATAAACTAGAATATCTCTTTATTATTTTTAGCTATGACCAATTCATACAATTTTTAATTCGATGAACATTATCATTTGAAAAATTTCATGTCATTCTAAGAAAATGACATTAATTAGCAACCAATAAATGATCATTGACTCTATCAACATGATAGTCTTATATTGAGGTAAAGTGCGATTGTATATATATATATATATAAAACCAAATGATCCCTATACTAGACATCACTTAAGGAAAATTTTAATATTAACTAGCACGAGAGATATATGTGGTAATATGTGAATCTAAATTCAAACAAGACATTTCAGTATATAAGAATATAAACTATTTTCTTATTTCTTATATTTTCTTATTTTTTATTATAAGTTTTTTGATCAATAGCAATAATGTTCTTTTTTATATAATCTGTTTTGCCACATTTATTTAATCATATTGAAACAAACCATCATTTATTGAAGAATTGGTTTATAAATTATAGGTGATAATTAAGTAATTAAATAACTAATTTAAAAAATTTAAAAACTATGGTTTAAAAATAAAAATAATTAAATTGAATATACTGAAAGCTATATTTTTAAACACATTTATGTATGCTTACATAAATTTCTATTTATGTTCATATAGATAAATTATGGCATACATGTACTTATGTTAGTATTACTTGAAAATTTTCAAAAAGGAAAATTAATATTTTTGTTTATGCTTTTAGTTAAAATTAATTACTAATTGCGTAAGTGGTTAGAATATTTAATATTCTTGGTATAAGTAACTACAACAATGTTTATTTGATAATAATGAATGACTAAAAATAAGCTTAGCTGTTTAAAATTTTAATGAAAAATTTTTGTAAGAACCACTTATCATTCAGCTAAATTCTTTGTCTACACAAAAAACATATTATTATCTATGTAGATGTTATCGAATACGCAGACAATTACATGTCTAAATATTCACTGCGTACTAATATTTACCCAATAATCGATTTTGAGAGAGATTTTCATAATTTCATGTAATGGAATGTGTAGTGATGTTATTAATGTGAGAAATAAAAGAGATAATTTAATAACAAAATAGCCAAATTAACGTGGAATTTATTTCAAAAACAATGATTACTCTTGTTTACATAGAAAAACTAAACATTTTATTGGGTAATGGATAGTTACATCCCAGCATTTGAATGATTACATCAAAAGTCAGTTTTTTTTTCATATAATTAATTTGCATGAAAAAATAATTATAAGGTAAGCTTAATGAAGAGAATTTAGAATATTTTTCTTTGTACAAACTATTTTTACAGATTAAATGAGTTTTCATTTTATCGCAAATATGAAAGGAAGGCAGTAAAACTGGACGAACAGGATTATTTTATTCCAATTACTGGCAATGACTTATCGAATCGAACAATAAAAGTAAAACAAAACGAATATTCATAACTCCCTATCGATTCGAAATAAAAATTTATGAACAGAGTAATATTTCGAGAAAGAAAGCTCAACAGAAATTTAATGTGCCTCAGACCAAGTAATGCTTGCCATCGTAAGTGATCTTAAAAACACGGATAGGAATTCTAAATATAAGGCAAGGAGCATCAAGCTTACAGCTGTCATTCTACCAAGACAAAATCATAAAAAATCTCTTTTTATGCGAAACAAGTTTTTCATAAGATCGTAAAATCGAAAATTTTTCTTATTTCTTTACGACCTGCTATGAATAAAAGTCTGGAAATGACGTTGCGACTATATACTTTCACGTTGCCATCAAAAACACCGCAATGGCAGCAAATTTGTCACTTGATTATTTTTGTTCTTTTTTTTTTCTTTTACAGCAAACGATAATATGTTGCTTGGGGACAGTATTTTCGTTCTGTTTACCTCTGTGTCAAATGATCGTCAAGCTAACGGTTACGCAGCACGTGACTAGAGCCAGAGATAGGAATATTAGGAAAGATACTAAAAACATAGATTCAGCGATACATTACTCTACGGGATACGAGTAAGCGCGAATGCCACAATAATTGTCAAATTCAAATGTGTCAGCAGATACATTAGAGTGAAATATGTTCTGCCGTTTGTCATACAAATATTTGTGCCATATATTGATGATGGCATGCTCAATACGATTCAGTGACAGGAGACATTGCAATAAAAATATTCGTATTATTATTGCATTGCAAGCAGACATACTACCAAACGAGAAATATTTGTGACATCATATCATATTGAATGGTCAATATGTCGTTTCTGTCAGAAAAATATTTACATAAATTAGAATATATAAGGTTATTTTACATCGGTACGTGAGAATGACTTTTAAACTTGTATTTTATAAGCACAATCAATATTGGTCAACGAAATAAATTAGGTATAATTATAACTTAAATTTGACCACCATGATTTGAGATCAGACACAAGAATATTTTAATAGATAAAATTTGTAGAATAAAAGTAAGTTTTAAATTTTTTCAAAAAATAATTAGACTAATTTGATAACTAGATTAAAGTTATATAACTCTTTTATTATTAATAATATTAATTAAAATGCGAATATCGTTTTAATTTATATTATTAATATCTAAAAATTTCCCAAAGAATGGCAACCAGTTTCAATTTTTCTTATCGTGGTATTATACAAGATTTCCTACTTAAAAATATCATATCAATTTTCATACCATTATTTATTAAAATAAAGAAATTTTTTAATAAGTTAATTAAAAATCTATATTCAACAGCAGTAATGATGGATGATTTAATTATGAGTTATCCTCAACCTTTAAGAAAATAACTGTGTAGCTATGAATGTAATTTCTAGTATTTCATTTATAAATACAAAACAATTGGTCAAGAGAATACGAATTAAATTATATTTCCCGAATCTCAAGAGCTTTCGTTTAATCGAATCATGACATTATTTCCACACACACACAATATTAGTTTATTATGAAATAGGTGATTATATAACAACAAACTGACAGGTACATAACCACAGTTTTGATTTGCTAATTATTGGAACAAATATTCTTCTCCTAATTACAATCAATTATTAGAAATCTTTACAGTTAATTGTGAGAAACATAGTGCGATTGGTTTTATGATATTTAGTACTAAAAGTTTAATTTTTATAATATGTTTAGTCTTTTAGAATATTATTTTTTATTGTTTTTAATTAAATCAATTATAATAAGAGATAAAATAATGCATGTGTCAGTCATTAAAATTGTTATAAAAGACAGATTTATACATATGTTGTATTTCCACTCTCTCCACACACAATTATATATATTTTTTATATGTATCTCATTTGAGTTGAAAACTCGTATAAATTAAAATACCTTGCTAAATAATTCACACTAACTTCTATAACAGACAATTTGCAACCATATTTGCATTGAGCTTTAATATCAGCCTTTGTTTATTTGAAAATTATTAAATGCAATGTAGATAATAAACAATCCTCTAGATAAATCAAGGTCAATATTCTTAAAATATATTAATTGAAAATTTTAACGATATGAAATATAATTCCACTTTAAGTAGGCAGGTTGAAGCGTAGATTTTACTTAAAAATGTTAAGAATCAGAGAAAAATAATTGTTTTTTTTTCTGATCTCTTTTTGATTCGTATGATATTCACCATAAGTTCATAAATTTATATATCATCTTAAGTGAGAAATTAATATTAAAATAGCTATGTGATATATAAGATTGGCAAAATATGTTTCACAGTGTGCTCCAACATGTTTGAAGTAAATTCTTGTGCGTTTGAAATGATTTTAAATCAACTATGAAAAAAATTAAAATTTGAAGAACATCAAAACATAAATGGATCATACATCGTTCAAAGTTTCCTACAAAATAATCATTAAGTATACCAAAGAATTTTTTAATCTTTTATTAAACATCCACGGAGGGTTGTAAGTATTAACTTTCAGGGCATTTTTAAATACATGTAAAATAAATGAAATAAAATACTTTGCAGAAATTGGATATTGTTACCGAAGTAAATAATCCGAAACGTACCACCTAATAGGATTGTTCAAGTAAAAATTCAAATTACTTCGTCATAAAAATCCAAATAATGCTGACAAAATTAATTGAATCAACAACTAAAGTTTCGCCGTCATTTTTAAAAAATGACCATTGTTCCATGAAAATACCTGACGAAGGAACATTTAAAAAAGTCAGTCCGAAACAATTGAATATTTTAGTTAATTTCATGAGGGAGGTGATGCATTTATTGACGTCATTCTAGGGCTCTAAAAACTGTCTTAGGAAACAAGTTCCCTTACTCCGTCTGTTTCGCTAATTCGGCGGAAAATCTCAATTAGGATTCTCCAGAAAAATAGGGAAAAGTTGTTGAAGTAATCCCTCTTCTCTGCAAAGCTCCTTACTAGAAACCCGAAAAAGAAAGGGAAAGAAAGCAAAGTGGGAGAGGGAATAAAAGGACCTAAAGAGAAACCCTAATAACTATAATAATCAGCTTATGCCGTTAAAGCTTTCTTGGATTTTATATCCCTGGACATATTCCCGATAGTTTTCCGGCGGAAAATAGAGAAGAGGTTAAATACTGAACAGTTTTCATATTCTTCCTTTCTTTTGGTTACTTTATGTTTCGAAAATTTCCAAAACTTTATAAGCCAACAGAACTATAGTAATGATAGAGAAAATTTTAGAATAAATTATTAAAAAGGCAACTATGACAAATTAAATATTTAATATCTAATTATTCATAATAAGCATTAATATTAAAATATCTTTATTTATTTTGTGCAATTTTAATAGTAAATTTTAAATGTTAATAATAGTAAATTTTAAAAGTTATAATTCAATTTTTTTTCTGAATACATTATTAATATAACTAATTTCAAATTGAATTTTAGGAATACAAAATCTATGAAAAATTTTCTCAGTTTTGGATTACTACTAATAAAAAATTTATTATTTAAAAGACACAAATATTTCTTGTTTGAAGATATTTTCTTTATTTTAATGGAATCTTACGTTACCATTTTAATATTAGTTTTAGATTTGACAGCAAACAAGTAACACAATATTGAGAAAATATATTGAGTTGATAACGTTTCTTTATATTGATAGCACTAATAATGATTGTCTATCATTATTGGTAATTAGATAGTAGCAACAATAATAGATTAATAGCACCAATAATGATTGTCGAATTATCATTATTGGTAATTAAATAGTAGCACGAATAATAGATTAGTAACACCAATAATGATATATACGTAGATATTTTGTGATATTATTTTCACAGAGTTTAAAAATAGGATCTCCATTGGTGAATATAATGCTACCAAAGTATGATTTTCACTTAATGTTGCAGATATTAAGAAAATATTTCGATGATAAATATTTTTCATGAAAGCCATTTTAAAGCTTATTTCTTCTAATTTAAGTACGCATACAAAAGCACATGATTCAATCTTTCTGGAAATTTAAATTTTCGTAATTGTTTAATATCAATGTAATGCACTTTAAAAACTGGATCAGATTTTCAAGACTATATAATATTTAATATTCTAGAAAATATGTACCCATATTCAATTAAATCGAGTATACGCTTTAGAATGTATTTTCTGTAATGCATTCAATATGTTTGTAGAACTTCGTAAATCATGTGAATAGTGAAATGGATATCTAGATATTTGTCATCTTTTGAAATAGTTTCTAAGAATGTTCAGTAAAATATTAAAGTTCGTATATTAGGTTTCTTAAAATATTCTCCTGCTTTAGTTCCCTAACAAAAAATAAATTTAATATTTATTTAATAAGTTTATGTTGAATATCCTTCTTTCAATTGAATAATTTGTAATAAAAATAATCTGAAAGATCTAAAGTTCTTTTCATTTTATGAACTATTTGAGTATGGCAAAAAAATATAACATTTTTATTTGTTTTAGTCAATAAGTAATTAATTTATATCATTAATTAATGCACATTTTATTGAATTTATGTTACTGAACATAAATGTTGTTAAATAGCTATTTGTCTTTTCAGTGAAAACAATTATAATAGTCCAATCATTTTGGAAAATCCTGCTAAAATTGTGAAATTCTTTACTCACTATTTTATACCAACATATTCTCATTTATAATCTTGAAATTAAGAAAGCCTTGAAAATTAATTGTATATTATTGATTTTATTGATATAAAAAATACTTGACAAATCTGGTTAGCACATTGAAGTAGATGAGGGAAGAATGTCGATGACAAATTAATTGCCCTGTCAACATTAAGACTTGAAAATAAAACTGTGTATGTCAGTACAAAAGCGCGTGAAATATATTTTTCTTAGATATAATCATAACACAAAATAGTTTAATATAAAATACGCATTTCTCCCCACTCTAGAATGATAATTTCTGATGTGCAAGTCTTTTCGCATATCACAAGAAAGTAATGACTTAAAAAGACAAGTAAAAATGTCTTTTTGGTCATCACTATCTTAGCATAAAAGTTTAAGAGTTTAATCTAACTTTAGTTCCAGAAATATAAAATTCATGAAAAATTATATTAACCATATTATAATCTTTTACTGACGTGTGACTTAACACGTTCTTTTTTTAAAAAAACCAGCATTTATGCGGTTTAAAGGACAGGAACTTTGCGTGAAGACAACCATTCATCAAAAATCCTCCTTACCACAACTTGGCGGCTAATATCATCTCTCAAGAATTTGCTTTGGCTATCCAACCCATAAATCAAAGTCAGCAAATCGAAGATAAGAACTTCAATTCCTCCTTTTTTTTATTATATTCCTCCTTCAGTTTTTTAATACCGAAGATTAATCTCTTCCTTATCGTCTTAATATCGGGAAAGAGATGTAGGGGAGTACTGGCGGTCACGGAACACAAGGTGGAGACGTGACAGGGTACAAAAGGCAATCTTCCAGGTGTCGTCCCGCTAATAAAACCCCCTGTTCTCAAATCTTGTAATCTTGCTGCAGCAGCTGCTTAAATCATCGGACAATGAGTGGACTTGGCTATGGTGTGCGCGGTGACCAAAGGTCATCTCCTTGCCGGCATGTGCGCGTGAGGGTGGATGGAGTGAAGAGTGGATGTTGAGGAGAAGTGGCGTATTGATCCATGTCAGCGATTCTTTCTAAGAATAATGGAAGAATTTATCGATCTGAAAAATGGATTTTAAAATAGACTTGCTGAAGAAAATAAAACGATTTTTTTAGCTATGATAAGATTTATTTAATCATTTGCCGAATATAAGAGCATTTAACAGAGCAATTAATACGCAATTAAGCAATTATATATATACATATATGATTATTATTCTTAAAGTTTGTACAGTGAATTTTTATAACAAAATATGAAATAGGAAAAAGGTAACAAATACAAAAATATATCTATAAATATAGTTTGGTATGTGTAGCATTTTTTATAGGACAACACAAAATAGCATACATTTCAACAGCATTAAATGAATGATTTTAAAAGATTGAACAATTAAATTGAGTAATATACTTTTGTTAATAAATTATTAATTGAAGTAAATATTGCATTAGTTTCGTACTACAAAAATGTTTCTTGAAATACCAAATATTACATACCTAAAAGACTATTTGTTTTTTAAATTCCAAATCACTTTTCTAAATCATAAATTGTTCCTTTTTGTCTCAAAAAATGAAAACAAAATTAGAATTTAATTTGTTTGTTTTTATGAAGAAATTTGATATCACGAGCGGAAATTTATTATCTGAGTTAGAAATTAAAAAAAAAATATATTAGCTTTTATGAAGCACAGGAGAAGTGAAACATGAAATAAGTAATATTCTTTTAAACTCAAAAACTGTTTTTCATAATAAAGTGAAAGAAAATGTTTTGGGTGATATAAAAGATCTGAGTGGAAAAATACTTAATCAACTCGCGATAATAGAGGAGTTTTCAAACTTCCAACGAAACAGAATTTACTTGCTCAAAATAAGACAGTAGACCTATAGAGTCATCCCACATACAGCAATCTGGTGAACTTTAAGATTAGATTAGTTTTAGATTTTGAGTAGAGTAATAAAAAAAAAAAAAACTTGCATTACGATTAAAAGTTTATTGTACCAAATCCTGAAAAGAAAGCTCTTATTTAAAGAGAGCAGTAGCTGATGTGAAATTCAGTAGGTATTTAATAGAGATATCCTGAAGCATACAAGGTTTAATTAAATACTGATCCAGGTGTTCAAATCTTTGACTTAAAAAGTTTTACATTCATATAAAATATTTAATGAAGCTTCCTCCATACATTGACACCCACTACAAATAGTATCAGCTAATACTCCCATTACACCTTGCACTGGTGTAAATTCCTATGATTGGTGCCGGACCAAAAAAATTAGTTGCTGATATAGCTCTCGACAGCTCATCAGTTAACTCCTTACCTGAAGCTCCAAAGTTCTCTGGCACCCACATTAAAGTAAGGGAATTATTGATAGCCAGTCTGCTCTGAGTAAGGTAACATTCCTAGAGAGAGAGGGAAAAAAGAAAGCAGAAGTAGACTTCTGCAAAGCTAGTAATACAGCTTTACTGTCAGAACAGATAATTGCGATTATAGTTTCTGTTCAAGTATATTCTGCTGCAACATGAGAATAGCATAAACTTCTGGTCAAAATTCTGTAGTATTCCATTTTTGAACCAATGAGTACGATTTTCTCTGATGAAAAAATTCTTCCAGTCTCCACGTAAGGGAAATTTAATCGCATAAGGCTTGTCAGAAGAATATTTAACAGAAATGAAATCAGTAGGCATACTTGTAAAAGGATGACTAATAACATCAGCACTAAAGTTTCCCCAAGACAAAAAACTGGAGTAACCTTCCACTGAATAGCATTTTTAAGCTTGTTCATACAAATACATGCTTTCACTTCAATACCGATATAAAGAGGGTGTATACCAAGCAGAAATTTAAGTGTAGAAGTGGGAGTTATTTTAAAATACCCAGAGATATGGCAAACAGTCAAATATAAAAAATAGTCTTTGAAGTTTTGTAAAGTTTGAAATATCAGATTCATTTCTGATTCTAGACCACCAAGCCACTGAGCCATAAGTAATGATTATACAGATGATCATTATGTAAATTCAATGAATAACCAAGTTTCTTTCAAATGACTTTCTACATGCCCAAAAAGTCTTTTTTACTTTTTCAATATAAAAGTTGAAATGCTTGTTCCAAACTAGAGTTCATATCAAAGAATACTTCTAAGAATTTCACTTTTTTTTAGAGTAGGTTAATTCTTGATCAAAAAAGCTAAAAACATGTTTTCTTTGTGATGGCAATCATAGTAGTTTTTAACGATTTACAGAGCAAATTTCATTTTTACACCAAGTCTCAACTTGTTTAAGAGCATTGAAAATGATGCTAGACATCATTTCACCAAATTTATGTGTGATGATAATATAACTAGATCATCTTCAAACCCAATAGTGGTTATGCCAGACATGTTTAATAACTCTAGAATGGAATCTACAAAGTAGCACCACAAGATCCCCTCTATGTGGATACATAGCTTTGGTTTGGATCATCATGTTTTCTCCTAAAATAGAATCATTGACAAATCTGTTATTTTGTAGGTTTTTGCTTCAGAAACAGATAGTATAATCAATTTCCTTTCTAACAAGATATTGTGGAATGGTTTCAATAGGTACCTTAACAAAGACAACTTCAATATTTAAGGAAACAACTGAGGCAAGAATTTTTTATCTTAAATGTTTCTCCAAAATGAAGGACATGTTGTAAATCACTCTGGCAGTAGATTTACTTGTTTGATATGAATATTGAGAGAAATCTAGAAAGCGGATAATCCACAAAGCAAACTTCTCTGATATATTTGTCTATTAGTTTTTAAATTGTCCTTAGAAGGAAAAATGTTAAGCTGATATGTCAAAAAGTTTTAGGTTCATAGTAATTTTTTTTCTATATTAGGAATAAAAATTACTTTGTATGCCTCCAAGCAACCGTTATAAGGCCAAAAGTTATATATGCCTTGAAAATTTTACAATTAGTGGGGTAATGCACTGGACTTCTTCAATAAGTACAATACCATCCATTCCTGGCAATTTAAAATTTTTTTAAAGTATATAGCCCGTTTTATTAGCCTAAGTTATGTTTTTCTAGCAATATAACATTTACGTCTACCCCAATTGCATTCAGAGAATGTTTGTGAGGGGATTTTAGTTATTTCTTTAGAATCTGGAAAGTGAAAAATTTAGTCAGGTTCTTCCTCCTAGTTTCTGGATATTTACCATTCTGCATTTCAAGGGTGCTTAGACATCAGTTATTGTCTTCAGACATTGTTTTAACAAGTCTTGTAGTATCAAACAGAATCGTAATGTCCTAAAGGAAGTTTGCTCAAGGAATTCTTTTTAGAACTCCTAATAGCTTTATTATACGTGGTCAGCGACAGCTTATATTTCTGCTACTCACTCTATTTTTAGCTCTATTAAATAGCTTTCTTCGTTATCTCCATAATCTGTTTAACAAGAGTTAAACAAATTATGGAGACAATGTAAATTATTTCACGATTAATTAGAACTCAAGATCAGTTCCTTGGTGTTCTGCACCATTGCAGCTGATCAGTGTCCATTTGCAAATTTTCCACCGAAGTCCCTTTCAGGGACAATGACTTTCGGTCTTTTTTGTAAGAACACCAATTAACTTTAAGATAAATTTTACGTGCTTCTTTCCATAAATTAAATTGACAACTAAGACCTTTAAAGTATTATAAAGAAGAAAGTTTGTTGTAGGCAAAAGAGGTCTTTATTTGGGATGATACTTTGAAAATTATTATTTTTTAGATGAAGTAAATTCAAATTAGATAGCTCGAAATGTAATATTTACTACTGATATCATTTATGAACGTAATCTGAGGATTTCTTCAGTAAACGAATGAGTATGATTCTGTGATGGAGAACTTTTTCATATGTGGTACAATTAAGATCTGTATCAAATCCTTTAAAAATTTCATGTTATTACTATCAAAGAAGACGTTACCAATATTGTATATCTTTTCCCAATTTTAGAATGCTTACATTGACAAAATCAGCAAAACAAAATTATTTAATGTGTGTTCATATCAAGTTTTTGGAAAGAAAAAAAATCATGGTTTCATGCTCGCAAGGACGTTGTATTGAACTGAATTCTTGAGAAAATAGTGAAATCAATTGACTCATCAGTTTAATGAATATTGAAGTATTTGAATCTATACAGAAAAATAATAAAACCACATATTTTTAGTTTTATTAAAAGTAGTCTTCGCTAGTGGTCTTAAGATTTTATAACAGATATTAGAGCAGAAAATTAAAAAAAATTATAAAATATTAAATCAATTAAATGTTATTTAAAAGTGCTACACATATATTTCATACTTCATTTATTATTACCAGCTAAATTTAATATAAAAAAGACATATTATTTACAATTAAAATTACAAAAAAATGATCTGATATAAATTCGTATCATATTGTATCTTAATTGTCTTGTAATTTTTTAAATCTAAATACATTAAATTATTAATTCCATCAATTAGATTAAAAAAGGCAATTTAGCAGAGTTAAATTATAAAACATTTAATATTCATTTTGTTAATTAATAACTTTTTCTTTGTTTGATAAGTATTTTCTTTCATTAAAAAACCAAGAAAATAATAAGAAACAGCAAACTGTTAAAAAAAAATAAACTTAGTTAATTATTATTATTATTAGAATTTTAAAAGACCACCACACTATTTCTTGTAGTAAATAATTCGGAAGGCTCTGTCTTGAAGCTTTTGTAGCTTATTTTTTTATACAATTTGTAATTTTTTTATAATATTACAATAAAGTACTCCAAATTAATTACAATGTTTAGTGTAAAGCGGGAATCATGACAAGGTAATTATTGGATGGTTAATTAATCAAAATTTCATGAATACTTATAAAGTTAAATGAGCTGTTATAATCTGAATGGTATATAAGTTTATGTTCTTATAACATTAAATTAATTATATTGTATTAATATTTAACTGCAAATAATTCAAATGCTAAAAATAATACGCTACATCAAATTCGAATTTTTGTATAGACATGTATTTTTCCATTACATATTTTTCGTTTTTTAAATGCTACCTATGTGACTATTAATTTTATGGAATTTATATTTTTCTTATTTTATAATTTTATTCATTCAATTTGTGTTACAATGTAATGTTTTAATAAGTTATCTACACTTAAAATTTTCCCTTATTTCTGTGAACACAAAACTGGCTAAATAATATACACTCAATTTTTAATTGAGTCATATTATATCACATCACAGCCAGATATGTTATGATATAAACATTTTTTAAATTTTTCTGCGTAACTTTACTTTTATTTCTTTTATTGTTTCAAAGTGTTTATATTGTTGCACATGAGGATATTCTATATTGAGACTCTTTTCGTAGAATTACTTTTTCCCCATCTATCTAAAAGTATCTTTATGAAATATCGATTAATCATCAACAAGAATAATATTCATTCATTTAAATGATATATAATCGATACTCTGGCAAATGCTAAATTCCGATATTATCTCTAATAACTGATACTTACTAATCTCTATAAAATTTGATAATATAAAGCATAGATTTCTGTAGTCTCTCTTTTAAAATTGAATTTTGAATTTTATTTCTTTGGTTGTGTTAAAACTATTGTGCAATAATTTGCTTCCTTTTGTTTCATTTATAAATTGGCAAAATGAGTGTGTTGATTTATTTTACGCTTAATAAAAAAGTTAGGTTTTGCTCAAGAGTTCTAATTGGACCTAAAGTATTTATTAAAACTTAAAATAGATTCAGAAACATTGCAAACTATGCTTGAGATAGATTCGAACCCACAAATTATTGAACCGAAGACCATGGTGCTAATCCTCTGGTTGCTCAGCACCAAATGGGAGGAATTGATCCTAAAGTCATTAGCCAATATCGACTTTAGTGGTTAGTGGAAATTGAAATTTGCTAGATTTGGTCTAAAATCTATCTAAGGGGATATATAATGATAAAACTGGCAACATATTGGGGACATTTTGGAAAATTATTCCTAACTTTATTTCAGGCTTTTTCAAGGATCTCTTTGAGGCAGGCAAAATTTAGAATTAAAAATTCATAAATTTCATCTGAATGTGATTAGATAAGATCAGATGAATGATAAGATAAAGTTAAGGAGTAACTTCCCAACAAAGTATTGTAAGATACAGTACTCTGTTGAGAAGTTATCTGTTGGCAACTGTTGATTATTCCAGTGATTTATGAGCTGCTTAGTTGTTTTGGAGTTTCACCAAGCATTGTTAGATAATTGAGAACAAAATGAGCATTTATTATTCACAATTTTTTTCTTTTCTTTTAAATTTGATCGTAGCAATACAATGAATATAATAGAATAGTAATAATATTAATGAAATGTAATTCTTGGATTTTAATCTGAAGTTTAAGCAGTTTTCCTTATGTCTAATAAGGAATATTTGTAAGTACTTTCTTGTGTCCTGGTTGTTTCATTTCCTTTGGACCGTTAAAGGATAATTTTTCAATTTATAAATGATGATTGTCCTTAATTTCCCTATAAATAAGAATTAATTTTAATACCAGTAATTTTTAATTAAATAATATTAATTCAATGTAAATAGCGCTTGTTTTTATAACTGATTAATTAAACTATCAATTATTTTCTAGTACATAAGTAAATTCACTTCAAATCAATTATTTAACTGAAGAAATATATATATTTTATATAAATAATTAAGAAAATAATTTTTAAAAATTAAAATTTTTTAAATTATAAAATATATGTGATAAGATACATAATTAATTACATATTTACATGTTATTTATACTAATACTCATTTTAATCATGAGTACTTCATAGAAATTTTTAATAATATAAGCAATGGTTTAAATGAGGTTTGTCCATTAATTTAATAATTTATTGATGCCAATATTATCTTCTTAATCTTTCAAAAAATCTTTATACTATGGCATTTGGCTAAACTAACTTCATATTAAATGTACGTTATTTTCTATTTTTTATTGCTTTTACATAATTTGTTAAAAGTTTTTTCAACTTTTTCAAAGATTCAATTCAAATTAAAATTCGAAAAAATGTAATATTCTTATGTTTAGTCTTTCAAGGGGAACACGATCTGAAATAAATTTTTTAATTCTTTTTTTGTGAAAAGGAAATTATTATGATTGTCTTTCTCTCCAATCATTATAACTGTTTTATACTTGCAATTTAAAATGAAATTAGTTCAATTTATTTCGATATTGCAATAAAAAAGATATTTCGTATCTTCTTGAAAATACTTTGGAAAAAACGTCATTAAATAAATATTTATTGTTTCTATTTTTTCAAAAACATTTCTTTAATAAAAAATAAATCAGCATCATTATCTTTATGTAAATCAAGTTAGATTGAAGTTTAATATTTTGAATTATTTTATATGAGTTTATGAAAAGAATTCTTTACATGTAATTTGAATAAAAGCAACTTTTTTCTCCCTTCCTTTTAAGCTTCTTGTTCAGATTATTTATTTACGAATTCATGAATATTTATGCAAATCACAGAAGTTTTATACAGAAAACTCAATTTATATGAATGCATTTTAATGAGAAATATTCATTCTATTTTTAAAATTTCTCATTTATATTTCAAAAATTTATAAGAGTATTTTAACTATTAAAGGTAAATCATAAAGTATTATCTTCATCAGAATAATATAATATACGAGTAAATTTCATCCAATTTAATAAAAGTCCCTTTTCTAGAAAAAATCAACATAATTATAGTTATAATATCATGCACATCTATAACTATATTATTGTTATTAACTTCAATAATGAAATATTTTCTAATAAGATGCGAGGAATTTGAATAATTATTATAATCATACATGAAAGAATTTAAAATTTATATTTTATTTTTATATCTATGATTTCAAAATTATCATGCTTAAGTTTATTGATTAGTATTAGCATAATCAAAAATTAAAAATTTCAAGCGTTACAATTTTTTTTAAATAAGTAAATTATGAATTCCTATTTTAAATAGAATTATCACATAATTCAAAATACTTCACTCAATTTATTTCTCAATTTTGAGAAAGAGATAATAGGAAGATTTAAATGCGATTTTTTTTCTAATTTTGATTTCTGTCCATTATTAAATCTATTTCCTAATAATGTTAGAAAATACTATTTTTAAGATATGATGATCTTTACATTTCAAATTTAATTCTGTCAATTGAGTTTGAATTTTGAGAGAAATGAATTTAAAAGTAAAATGGAACTAAAATATTTTTTATTCTAAAATATTTTTCTTGCAAAAATGAATTGATTTTCTAATGACTAAAATTTTTTAAATTAATTAGTATCATAACGGAAAAATTCCCTAAAACTAATGGGATTTAAAATAATTAATAAAAAAAGAATTTGATTTAATAAAATTCCTTTAAAATTTTTTTTGTTGAATATGTATTTTACATTTACAATTTAGTTGCTCAGCAAATTTAGTAATGTATATCCTTTTTAATAGTCTTTGTAATAATTAGTATTAGAGCTGAATTTTAAATGAATTTTGATCAAATTTATTATAAATACAATTCATTTTAAAGAAAATGTAATTAATATTCATCATGTTGAAATTTTCTGTCTGTCTCACCATTTCATTTTCTATTTGTTACTGAATATTTAATATGCTGAGTAAGCATTCTTATTGTTCTCAAATAAAGATTATATTTTTATTATTTTAATAAGCATTTGTTCCCCATTAGAGTTTCTCATAGCTTCGCAATTTACAAAATAAAAATGTCAGCAATTTCGCATTTTAATAATACCGATTTTATTTACCTAGTCATTAAAATTCAAAAATGCCGATGCAGACATGTTTCAAATTTAAAAAAAGAGTTTAGTTCAAATTTATTCCGTATGATATTTACTGAGTATCTTTTTTCTTCTCTTTTCTATTTCCAATCATTTAACCTCATCTAGTTTTATTAATAAAACTGATTCTTTGAAGTGGAAAGTCCCAAGTTCAAATTCAAACACCATTAGATAGCACAAAAGATGAATATTTACTTCCTTCTTCTACAACCACACTTATTTCAGTTTCGATTTCTCGACAAGCGAATATAACCCAGTTTTTATGTAAAATCCTCGAAAGAAAGAAAAAATAGTGGCTGTTCAAAAGAGTATTTAGATTGTTTTAAACACTGTTCAAATGAGTTGTTGAGAGCTTGGACTGTTCAAAAGATATAGTGGGTGATCCAACAACTCTCATTTATTGGGTGTACTATGTAGTGCTCAACCACAAACTATTCAGTAGAATACTCTGTTGTCTAATTTTTTCATATAAACGCAGATTTACAAAATACAATTTTCAATTACATCTTTTAAAAATAATTTATAACTCTTCAAATGTTATTAAAATTATTGTTTAGAAATAAATATTAATTAATTATATATATATATATATATATATATATATATATATATATATATATATTTATTTATTTATTAATTATTTGAATAACTTTTTTCTTGGCTGCTTTTATTATAATCGATCAACTGCTTACTTCATAAAAAAGTCCTTGAGTTTGAAACAAAATAGCTAACAAATATTTAGTGATATATCACTGATATATTGCTTTAATGATACATTAGTGATACATCACAAATTTTTATTGATCATTTTATTTTAATTATACTAAACCGTTATTCGTTTAGAATAATTACTATAAAATTCACAATAAATCACAAAATTAATTTAAACTGATTGCGATAGGAAGCATTTTATTGTAAAGATTTACATGAAATTCTATAAAGATTGCTCTGAGATACAAAATAACTCCCGAATTTTTAATGATATATTGCTTTAATGATACATTAATGATAAATCACAAATCTTTTAGTGATCATTATATTTTAATTATTCTAAACAGTTATTCGTATAGTATAATTACCATAAATTTTACAAGACATCACAAAATTAATTTCAAGTGTTAGCGATAGATGGCATTCTATTGAATAGATTTACATGAAGTTCTGTTAAAGATTGTTTTGAGACAAATTTTTAACACTTTTTGAAGCGAGAATTACTTTATGAAAAAAGATTTCATTACTATTTATCGTAATTCTGCAGAATTCTCTCACAATTTTATAACAATCAGTACGTAAAAGCTTTTACAAATTCTGAAACTTCTATGCCAGAATTTTATTTCATTTCCTTATAAGTATTTTACTTGTTTCATTCTTCGCTTTATGAAAACTATCTAACTACTTTCTTTCAAAATTAAATCGACAAGAAGGATTGCTATTTCCATTAAGTTATTCTTAATCTATCTTATTTTAAGAAATATTTTCCTCTTTGTTTTTATCAAATGAATTCTTACTTTTGGATACTCATTTTTACTTTACATCTTCTAGATGGGATAATGACAAAGATATTAGATACATTATAAAATCTATCCTATATTAGGGACTAGAATTTTGAAACAGCATTAAGTAATGAGACTTTTATTCGTAATAGTATTCCAGATTCTTAAAGTATAAAGTTATATGAATAGCTTCCTCTAAATAATAGGAGATTGAACTTGTCAATTCTGTTCACTTATTCGTTGAGGATATATAGGCAAGAGCTTCTTGATTAATAGGATTCTAAGATTCGAAAAAAGTCCATTGTGTAAGACAAGTCCTCTTGGAAAGCAGCACTTGAAAAGTTTCTATTCAAGTGCTTTGTGAAAAACTTTTAACTTTTGGGTTATTCGAAGCTGGTATCAAAATGATAAAGCGAGTCAAGAAACTGAACTGTTGCCTCCTTTTTTTCTTAAATTTTCCATATTTTATCAGCACACGTTCTTTAACTGGGTCAAGATCAAGCCCTTTGACTTATGAATGCAAGATCTGCATTTTACCTTTTACTTTTGAGATACAAAGCTGCAATTCAAATTTCGACAACACCACTTACCCGTTATTCAAAACGACGAATTTTGATAATGTTGTACTTGACTTATCAGTTAATTCATACATTTATCCATCACACTTCAGTATGTATGTTTGTATATTTGGAATATGCATGTTTATTTCAAAATTATGGTTATAATTGCTTTTGCTAAAGATTTTTCTGAATTTTCGTCCCAATAAGCAAATTCAATATAAATATATTTATATATATTTATACTGTTATATTTATTAAATATTTTCCTGCTCATGTTGAAAAGATGAAAATACAGTCAGAATTTTTCTACATTATTAGAAAATATTATATTTTTGTATCCCTTATAAAACACATAAAAAACGGGTTTATACATAAATTGTGAAAGGAAAAAATTTAATTTACTTATTAACCAATAAATAGTACTGGAACAGAGTTTAGAAACGAATTAATACTAACCATAACATAATAATTAGTTTCCAATTAAATAGAAATAGATTAATCATTCTTAGCGTGCTGTAATATTATTCATTTAAACCGAAATTTCAGTTTTGGATGGTTTAATTGTTTAGTAATTTATTTAATAATTAATCTTTGGAAACTAGTGTTAATAGTTAAGTGAAGATTAAACTAAAGTACACTGTTTAATTAATAATTAAGTATTCATTAATTATGTTGAAGATATATTATAACATAATAATTAAACCTCTTACTCTGACTCTGTTTAAGTTAAATTCCTGTTTGTTTAAATTGTATAAAATTACATAATAAATTATTTTTATGAAAGATTTTCTATATTTGTAAGGAAATATTTTGTTGGCATTCGTCGACAGAAAAATATAAGTGGTATCTTCATTTAGTTTTGCTTTTTTACCATTTTGAATCAGTTAAAACAACTATGGATAGGTTTTATTTTTAGCATAGCAATACACGTTGGTTTTAAAAGTGGTAAAGAAATTGAAAGAATATATCTATATATCAACTGTTACTACCAGAGCAATTATATTAATATTTCCTCAAAATATTTACTAACTATAGGATTTTCATTAACAATATGACAATCGTGCCTCCTAAAGTATTTGGATAAAGCTGGCATTGTAGTTATAATGCATACAGCCTAAAATGTTGTAAACACATTTAATTAATTATTCAATTTCTCGATTTGAATAGTATCTCCTACGTAATTTTATTTTTGAATTGTCATCTATTAGATATTTATACTCAAATTCATACAGTATTTTATGAAACAACTTGCATCTTTCTCATTTTGGATTATTTGATTTAAATTTTACGAAGAGATATAAAAAAGTCAGGTGATATTCTTATCTTTCAGATCGTATTATAAAATATAGTTTATCAACCTGCAGTTTAATATATATATATGATTATATGTGTGTTTCAATACGCTTCTTAGATTTAAGTGCTTAAATAACCATTTTTAAATGAACTGATTGTCAGATTGGTAAAAATATTGGTTTGTTGACCAAAAATTTGATCAATTTTTACCCTTTCCAAAATCATCTCAATTAGACTTACGTACGTTAAGCATTTGATACAAATGTCTGTTCGATAATATGGCGAAAAAGCTAAGAATTCAGGGTATTTGTTTTGGTATCAATTTGATAAATTGATGAGAATTTGAAATCACTAATTTGTCTCTTTGTGTACTTTAAAATGTACACTAGAACCTTACATAAGTGGCTTGAGGGCCTTGAATTTTATTTCTGTACGTAATATAAATTAAGCCCAAATTGAAAAATAGAAGGATATAACTGTAAGTTTTTTGAAAAAAAATAATAATTTGCATTATAATATAAATACTATTATATTCAACAACTTATAAGATAAGGACTCTTTAGCTCGCACTTTCTAAAAGTATCTAAATTTATTTCAGAAATTCATACTGGATTAGATACATTCAAAACCTTGGGTCACTCAGTGTGATAGAAATTTGAGGTTGAAAGGAAGTTCTCAAATCGAATTGAAGTTTCCCAATATCAATCCCATTCGGCAATTCGGAAGTGTATTCAGCTGAGTCATTAAAGAAGCTATTTCCTATTTCCAGCTTGCTTCAGTCACTTCCGAAGTTTTAATTAAACCCAACCAACCGAAAGTCGGAGTCTGGCAGGAAGTTCTTAATTTTTAATTGTATTTGACTTCATGTTCAGAAGTTGAGGAAATGAAAATATTATCATAATTGTGTTCAAAGATTGAATGTATGTATTCAGTTCAGTGATAAGTATTCAGCTTATTTTTGCCTGTCTTTCGTTGTAAATAAACCATGGTTGTGAAAATAAAAATTAATTTTTCATCTAATTAAACAAGTAGATAACTGTCTTTTCTAATTTAATGGTGCCTTTTGTTTTACATAATTAAATATTATATATTAAAAATATTGTTATTTGAAAAAGCATGTTTAGAAAATAAGAGATTGCTTTTAATTGTTGAGATTTTTAAATGTTTAAAATTTCCGAGATAAATATTCAAAAGTTTCATTTAAAGAGGCATAACAATGTGTAGGTTATTGTAGCTAAATGGTTAAAATCAAGCAATTTGATATAAGAAATTAAAAATAAAATCTTATTAGAATTATATAAGAGAAATTAATTCTTCGCTATCTTCTTTTAGGAAGATTATAGCAATTAAAAAAGGGCAATACATTACATTTAATTTTTTTTGGTATAAAACTTTTAACTACAATTATATTTTTTTTATTTGTCTATTAATATAATTGGGTATTCTTTAGCATTGTTTCATCTAATTTATATTTAGAAAGTTCACAATTTTTTAAATGAAAACTAAACGTATATAAGAAATTAGATATTATAGGTTGACGTGTTTTTTGTAATTTAGTTCCAAGCATTTCCTATATATTACTGATGAATAAGTGTAACATATAAAATTAATTGACGTCAAGTTTTAAAATAATTACCACAAAAAAGTAAATTTATAACTTAATTTGTATCATATCTTGACTTAAAACTTAATTCTAATGATTGATTTTTAATTTAAAAGACGAATAGAAAGCATTGACGTCAATGTTTTAATGCATGAAAAGTTATTATTACTACTTTACACTCATGCATGCATCTGATAAAACTGCAATAACTCCTGCGGAGGAATTTTCGTTTTATTTTGTCCCTAGAGGTTAAGAAAACATTGATCTTTCATAGGCAATGAGTCGAAATGAGGCCAAAACTGATATGTATTATTATCATCTTTAGCTTGTTCGCTTTACGCAGGAGTTATTATCCCATTGTTAAAGAAGGTGATAAACTTCTACTGCGATCTTATCATTGGCGACACTTGGCGAAATAACACCACTCAATCACTGTTAATCTCTCCTAATACTGCAGCGGAAAAAGGGCGGGAAAATTTTTACAGAAATTCGCATGATTGTGTATACTTCATCATGCATGTAATTCCGGACTACTGCTCATTAAAAGGGGCGTGTTTTATCACACCGCCGCGGTCCCAGAGGTTTGGGCACAAGCCTCTAAAACTTCTCTGAATGTAATTCCGGAAATTACCGCTTTGTTACCTTCTCCCGGAATGATTAAAAGAAAAAGAATAAAGATTGGAGGGGAGGGCCTGTGAGTGAAAATAATAAAGAGGGATCAAGTACTGGAAGTGTGTTTTGGAGACTGTGTTATAGGTCATTATCTGCAAGAGCTCCGGTCATAAAAGTACGCGTGACTAGCTTACCATATGTACCGGAGCGTATGTTTTTGCTTCTGGAAGATCCTAGGAGAGAGGTTTTCCCGTACTAAAAACTGCTGTGTAGCTTGGGTGCTAATGTGGCCTCGCTTTTCTAAATGAGACCTTTTTACGAGAATTTCGTGAGAAGCTTTATATGCAGACCGCAGTATGCATTGTCTTCAGCTCTTCGCTGGTGTGGTGAGATCTACTACCGCGATAAAATCTCCCAGAAGTAGGAAAATTGCTGGCAAGAGACCCACATTGTGGTATTCTGGTGAAAAATAAGAAAATTAGTTTCTTTATCTTATATCGAGATAATAATTCTGATCGATGTGACTTTAAAATTCTTTCAAGCTCGTTTCTGGAGTTTTGTCAAAAGAAAACAGTAGAAGTATTTATAACTAGGTGTTTTATTATAGCGTTAATTGCTATAAAGATCGTTTGGAATAACTGCTGCCACCATTTTACTTTCATATAAGTTTTTTTTTTCTTTTACTACTGCTGATGATAGCAGTTTGGCAATATAATTCATTTTCCATCTGAATAATTTTCTGGCAGCAATCATGTTTGTTTTTGAGTTATATAGAAAAACCGATCTTAGTAAACTGTTTTAAAGAAGAAATATAAGCAATTATTTTATTTATAAATTTATTATTTTTAAAGCCAGAAAATTTTAAGAACATAACACATTATAACAATGCTTAAATTCCTAAAGTTGAAACCTTTAACTGCCTGAGATTAAGATTCATTGCAATTTTTACCAATGTCATAAAAACATATATTATGTCACTAACTGATTACAGAGAAATAAACACATTGCGAATATTTTAAAATACGAAAACAATAAGTTAAAACTTTTTTATATCAAGCATTTAAAATTAATTTTTATTGATTTCTAACGGAACACTTAACTTACACAATCACATCATGTCTGTGCTTCATTATATTTATAACATTCACAAAAATAAAAAATAAGAATACTCTTACGTTTTATTACATAATTTTTACTTCATTTATTTTTTAATTGACAATGTGTGAATCAACCATTCTTCTTTATTTCTCTGAAAATTTTCTCATTTTTCCTTTATTAAAACACCCATCTGCTAATTAAGCTTGAAAACAATGTATCATTCTAAAAGCTCTTTTTTTCCTTAGTAAAAAAAAAGACAGCTGTTTTCTGTGAGATATCAAGCTTAAAGACTAACAACAGATGGACCGGCGGCACGCGCCGTTAAATATCGTTTCCATTTTTTTTTCTTTCTCTAGCGCTAGAAATGAGCCACAAGTAACCAGATTTCACCTTTAGATTCATACGGATATCGTCTGAGAAATAGGAAAAAAACAAACGAACAAAAAAATGAAACAAAACAAAGAAAAACATGAATTCGAAATCGATTTCTAGAGGTTCAAATCTCTCCCGGGGAGACATGAACAAGTAGCAGAGAACAAAATAAATGGCAGCGCAATTATTCAACCTCCCCCGTTTGCACATTTGTCAGAGACCAAACAACTATAGCCAATATCCCTCAGGTTACAGAGGAAAAGTAGAAACAAGAAAACAAAAAAAATCGTTTTATCCAACTTCTGCAGCCGTTGGTGAGGTTGCGAACTATCCTTTCCTTTTGTTTTTTTCTCCACAATGCATCTTGTTTTGTTATTATGCTTGGAAGATGTACTAAATCCTGTTGTTCTCGTGTTTGAAAGGTCGAAACATATATTTTGAGCGAACTGAGTATAGCCAAGTTTTCTGAACATCTGCTATTTTAAAATGTAAAATTCTAGAAATATATATGCTGTAAATTTCGGTCTTCTTTTAAGCTTATAAGCCTCGTAATTTTAAACTCTTGTAGCAGAATGTATAAGAATTCAGATTAAATTATTGATACTCATTATAATGGATATCATAATGATAGTATCTTATATAAATATTGAATTTTTAAAAATAAATAGTTTAAATTTATGTTTCATCCATTTAAAAAAATATTGCGAAGATTCCTTATTTACACTTTATTTCATAAAAACTCTGTTTTAGAATTTTAAAATTTAATGACAATTTTCTAAATCAATCATAAGAAAAAATTAATTTTTATGTTTATTTCTCTCTCACATCACACACACACATACATACAATATTATTCTGTTTCTTTCTTCAACTTACCTGTTTGATAATGACTTCATATTGTTATGACTTTTTGATATGATTTGTTTTCATTGTTTGCATCTACATAGTACTTACAGGGAGTTAATTATAATTATTTATTTTACAATGCTTTTATTAGTAAATAATTGACTTTACCCAATCATGGTTTGTACTTTATCAGTAAATCCATTTATATCAAGTGTTGACATCCTTTTCTGCCATTCAATATTTTTTAGCAGTCGAAGAAATACATTGAAAATCTCTTTTATTAAAAAATCTCTTACCCAAAAGTCTTTTTATTTTCAAATAATTTAAAAAGAAATGGCATCTTTCCTGTAATTTGGAATTATTCCAACTGTTACATTGTTTAATTTAAAGAGACTGGCAAATTCGTAAGTAGTATGTAATGAAATTTAAGCAATTAAGAAACTAGCAAGGGGAAAAGGCTGTATTATTGTATAAATATTTAAACTAAATGTTGCATGACAGCCCATCGGGGAACAACCACGAGAAACTACATTGCCCATACCTGTTACCTTGATCAAAGGCTCTGGGTGCGAGGCACATGTCCCAGTTAGGTGGGGTCAGTCTACCAGTGTTTAGTTCCCAAACATGCTTGATACTCAGTTCCATTAAAAAGTGGAAAACTAAGTTGACTTTTCCCTGTTCAAGGATAGAACCACGGAAGAGATCAGTGCATTGAGAGCTGCTCAGAACACTACCATTACCAT
>JAPDSC010151124.1:29256-47190 GCA_026290005.1 Latrodectus geometricus
ATAAATGCTCTGATCTTTTGAATAGAATATCGCATCATTTTTTGAAAAATAAAATATTTATAATATAAAGAAAAATATAGTTAGAAATATATCAGAGTAAGCATAAGCAACACCAATAAGGATTTATTAGTTATATTTATATAATTTGGAATACTGTTCTAAAGCAGAGATTGTTTATATTTCAAATTTTTCGTACTTCAGTTAAATATTTTAGTATGAGACAAAAACTTGTGAAATTTTTAATTGTATTACAATGAAAAAAATTAAAAATATACATTAATTTATATCTAATTGGTGAATGATTTCCTTATTCTTCTTTGAATTGTGATTGGATATTTAGAATGGACAAGCGCTGTCATGTGATGACAAGCATAATTTATAATATTAGTTTGGGGAAAAAGTTATCCACTATTTTTTCGGTAGACATCTGTAGTGATCGCTATCTCGTGAGGTATCTATCAAACAATTTCAGATTTATGCTCGTTGGAAAGGTGACATTTGACACTAAAATATCCTCTTGCGGTTTTTTGTTTGATTAACTCAGTTACGAGTACAAGGTTTCAAAAATGGAAGACAACAAACAGAAAATTCGACACATATTCGTTTTACTCTTGTAACGGCGAAAAAGATAGCCGGGTGGCTAAAATTGTGAAAGGTGTTTATCGTCCTATATAAGACTATAGCAACCAGTTACGCACAATTTTTGTTTCGTCGATTCCGTTTGGGTATTTGGATGCTAAAGATGCACCTCGCATGGATACAACATCGTCGAGAATGTCTATAAAATATCAAAAATTATCAAACTTGACAGCATGCTTGACAACTTCGTACAAGACCTAAAAATCTACATGAAAACTGTTTTAAACCTTTTTACAAAGCGAATCTGAAAGAAGTTACAAAAAGTTCACGTAAAAATAATGGATTTCTTTTTCCCCAAACTAATATTTTTCTATCACTTGATCTTAGAATTAATTACTTTTTCCATCATGCATTTATATTTGTATTTTTTGCTTTAAAAGATACAAAAAGTCTTTGGCAAACGGAATACGGATATATTCTTCAAAAGAATTTGTGTATTTTATTGGATTTTATCTTAAATGAAAAAGCCAACCGATGTCTGTCTCGTGGATAATTAATGATATTTTTCTGATAACTTTGATTAACATTACTTCTCTCCATACATATTTTTATTATTCATGAATACTGTATTTAAAAAAACGAATACTTTCATACGCGTAAATTGAATATTTTTATAGAGAAAACTAAACATAATTTTACATAGTATATTTTAAATGGACATAGTTGTACTGATTTACATCTTTCTATCTATTAAAAATTTTAAGTACATCTATGATATTTGCCTTCGTCTTTTTTTAAAACTAATTTATGCAGTCTTAGAATCTTTCCCAATCATATATGTTTCTTGTATTTGAAATAATAACATTTTGATAAATTGTTTTTGTTTCGGTTATAATTTCAACATGTATGAAACAGTCAAAATCCGAATGTGTTAAACCTTTAAACGTTTGATTTATAAATCGCCATTCTTTTTACAAAAAACTTCCCATTATTTGATGGCAACGATTTTGGAGTAAAAAAACTGTTTTATGACCTCAAGTATAATAACAGTTAACATTACTCCAGACACATTAACTCATGCATTTTTCTGCACGTTTTTCATGTTTAAAAATTTGCTTTTAATCTCTTTTAATAAAAGACATTTAAACCTGCTCGATGATATTGAGGTGTGGCTTTAAGAAAACAGTATTTCATAAATCATTTCTTCATCAGATAATGCTGCCAACAGATGAAAACATATTTCGGAATAAATCATAAGGAGTAAATTATTTCGCGAGATTAATTTTCTTAATGTGCCTGTGTGTTCCGCGACTTTAAAGAACACTGAATGGCAGAATGTGTGAGCACGTAGGCTTTTATGCGAGAAGACAAAAAAACAAAAGGCCTTTATAACCACTCTCTTTTAAATATGATTGATGGTGGAAACACTTCTTATAACCTTAGTTTTCTGGCTGCTTATTTTCATTTTTGCTACGATGTAGCAGAAATCGCAATAAATCTGAGTGATTTACATTTCACAGTTGGCCCGTTGCTTCATTCTCCAATTAATAACGCCGTATACTTAAAGCGCTTTACCCTCCGTGTTAATCAAGTTTATTATTTTTAAGCGAGAACACTGACTTTAAAATTGCAGCTTTAGTGTTGCTGCAGTTTTTTTTTTCTAGCGAAAAGGAAAAATTTGGTAATTGAAAAATTCTAACCTTCACTCCCCATTTTCATTGTCTTGTTTACAATTATTATTGTTTTCATTTTCTGCGGAAAAATAATTTATAATCTCTAACATTAGAAACATTTGAAAGAAATATCTACTGTATATTTTAATTTTATTTTACTTACCAAATACCGATATGAACATGTTTTCATTATAGTTTTATTTTATAACTTAGAATGTCAATTGATGATGATAGTGATTGTAAAATTGATAGTAAACTAAGTCTGTTTTTACACGGTAGATTGGTTCCAGAAGAAGCCGTGTAAAAAAAAAACGTGTAAAAAAAGACATTGATCTTATACAAAAATGGGTGATTTGTTCCTAATCTCTAAAACCTATTAAAATTAGTGAAAAACAAGAATTTTTAAGAACAAGAATTCATGTTTATTTTATTAAATCAAATATATAATGCTTATTTTCACAAGCATAGTAATTAATGATAAAAAAGATATGCACTCTAATCTTAAAAGTAATATAAATTAAATGTATGGCAAGTTCAGGAACTAAAAAACTATGTTGTGAACGAAAAGAATAGGTTATTCAATTTTTCCAAAGAAATTGCCTTCCGTTTTAGTTTTATATCTGACATTTCCTTTTAGGGATACATAAAATATTTAACAAAATTAAAAAACATAAATAACTGAATAAATACAAAATATTTTTTGGCTTACCTTTTATCTTAATGCGTTAAAATTAAATTTAATGGAAAATCAAATTTGCCTGCAAAAAATTTCTTTACCAAACACGTCTTATTGCATTGACAGTTCACAAAATATTAACACGTTTCAATTGCTCTGACCAGTAAATTTTATTGTATGCACATAAAGGGAATTCCCCTACTTGTTTGTACGCGCTAAAGGGGAATTCACTTAAATCTTTAAGCTAGTGTTCGCAAACTATCGATACTATCGATGGTTTCAGACTTTTTTCTTTCATAAATACTTTTTTGTGATATGAACATACTTCGCAAAAATTAAATTTGACAAAAAAAATTTAAGTGCATAAAATTTCAAATCGTGCTAAATGGAATAAAATCGTGTAAAAAAATTAAAAATATTCAATTTTCAAACCGTGTTATATCAAAACCGTGTAAAAACAGACTTAGGTGTATAGTAATAATTCTGTTATAAATTTTTATATAAGTGCCTAATATTAGAAATCATTCGATACGATAATCTACTAATGAATATATATATATATATATATATATATATATATATATATATATATATAAGCAGCCCAAACAGTCGAATGGTTAGCTTAACTGATTACAGATGGGAAGGACCTGGGTTCGAATCCCGGCTCGTTCATCAAAGTACTTTCTCTTTCTCTCTCTGTGTTTCTCGTCCTTTCCTCAGAGGATGGATGAATGTGGCCCGCCCTGTAAACGGGTTTGTGGTGGTGTGGCGTTTGCAATGCTACTCGTACCTACGTGACTTGGTTCACAGGTGCCCACCGGGTAACGATAAAATGAGTAGCAGTTTCCGGCCTTGTTGCGGCTAATGGGCTAATGTACTATACTTGCTCAAGGGTGCCCGCCATTAGAAACAATATATATATATATATATATATAAAGAAAGAAAGACACGTCATTCCGCCTTGCTTTGAGAGATTCTAAAATCATTATATAGAAACATTCTTCCTTCAGAATCATCTTTATTTCATTCATTGTTAACCCCTTGGGTACATTTGATGAGTCAGACATCTTCATCTGCTTACTTTAGTACAATACAGTCTTTAAATAATTCAGTACTCAAAAGGTTAAAACTATATCTATGTAATCTAAAGTAATAACAACATATATTTAAAATTTGTCAACTTTATGAGGTTTTTAATAGTTAGAGCCATAAATGTATATTAATTTTAAATTGGTTAAATTTTTATCGGAGTTTTTAGTGTTTCCACAGGCCAGAATTATTGTGATATCATACTTGCACTACAGTTTTAACCTTATAATTGATAATAAGACATGATATTTCATAATCTTCCTCGCAGCATGCTCAGTCGTACAGAATGATATTTTTATCAACATTGATTGTCAACTTGATAGCCATTACTTTGGTTGGCCTTGAAAATGCACTTAGATACAGGTGGCAACTCCAGTGTGCGCAACGACAAAGCTGGATTAAAGAAAGCACAATATCGTCATTTCATACAAGTCTTCATTCTGCGTGTAGTAATTTGATTGCTATATATTTATCTGAGATTCATTGGAGAGTGTTACCTTCCAAATCCATCGCTTGGTTACCTTCCAAATCAACATAGAAAATTTTAACTTAATGTGTTGGTATGGGTACCCATTGGAGACTGGATATGGGTCATTGAGTGATAATGTGAATAGCAATCAGTATATTTCACAGATTTAACCCCATTGAATGTGCCTTATTTTTAAGACCTGCAAAAAGCTATTTTCAACAACATAATGCAAGAGCACAAACTGCACATTGTTGTCGACCATCTTGGATGCATAGGGTATTTGATTGCAGTTCTGGATTGCATGGTCTCTAAGTACTCACTAGCTGAAAAAAATGAAGCCTAAAAGAGACTGCCCTGCAACAACCCACCTTTTGCAACTATATCCAAAAAATGTGGCATGTCATCCAATTGTAGTTCGTTTTTATGCCTTATGAGGTAAGAGCCATTTTTATTATTAGAAGCTGAAACTATTTCTATTAATTTAGCTTCTTTGTGTACTCTCACAAACTGCTTAAAAATTCCCTTATTTTTTAATGCTATTTTTAATATTACAGCTAACATTTTTTTATTTATTTTGCTTCCTTGTTTTGCTTATTGAATGGCTAGCAGTATACCTTCTTTTAATCATATGCAAGCAGATAACTTTCCCAAACCCATACAGCAAAATTCATTTAAAAATATTATTACTTGGTGACTATAAGAACTATTTTTAACAGTATTTGTTTTTTAAGATTATGCGTATAGTCAAAGATTTCTTTACAAGGCACATATTTATTTAATATTATATTATCTATTATATTAATAAATAAATATGCAATTAATGTTTATTGTTTTTCATTCAAGAGACAAATTATCATATCATCTTTTAGAATCTTTTTTCTTATAAGAGGAAACTTTTTATCAAACAATCAGAAATGATAGAACGTCAATTTGTTATTCATCCTTTAAAGAGTACAAATGAAATGAATAGGACATTTATCAAAACATTTAAATAAGAAAATAGTTTTAATTTATGTGTTTATCAATAGTTTTTTTTTTTAATATCATATTCCTTTATTATGAATGTGATGTAATGTGATATAATGTGAATATATTCCACGAATATTTTTTTTTGAAATATATTTCTTACAAAAGTTACTAATAAGATAAAAAAACTAACTTTAGAAATTGCTTAAGCAAATCCACAAAACTAAACTAAAATTACATATAAACTCTAAAATCAATTGAATAATATATCCATCATAAAATATGACAATATATTGTTAGATGCTAAATTAATGCAAATATTACAGACTATTTTCATTCAAATTATAATATAATATTATTATCTATTAGTTTAAATTTATTATTAAGAATAATGAGAGAAATTGATAAAAATTTACACTGATTATAATCAATTAGTACTGTTTAAATCAAATTACATATTGTTTTTAGCTTATTCGTTTTGTTCAACAATTCATGAAATATTTTATAATGACTGTTTTACTTATAAATTGCGATAATTATCTTATATATAAAATATATAATATCTCCTTACAAACTATTCAATTTCAGTTAAATCAAATCACTTTATTTCATTTAAGGCAATTTTAAAAAAATTCTAGTTGAAATAATTTAAAAAAAATCAATATGCGTAAGTGACATAAAATGGTAACAGAAAATGTATTTTTATCTAAACATAACATCAAATATCATTTTCTCCATCTTTGACAATTTTAACTTTTTTACATCATTGTCTGGCATAGCAAAATAAATTCCTGTATCATTAATTACATACATGTTTAAAAAATAAAATAAAGTTAATAAATAACAGTTTTTCGAATCAAAATTTTCCGTTAACAAAATATTGCCTTTTCCTTGTAAAATTGCATTTAAAGACCTTCCAACATCTCAACGCTACTTATTTTCTCAGCATTCTCTGTAATCATTACGTCATCAGCCAGACTCAACACCCTTGGCGTTGATTTATACGCGTCCGATACACTCCCACCTGGCATCCTTCTCGTCTTCTTTTAGTTATTATCTGTGTATTTTTCCCTCCTCCAATGAGACTTTAATTACGATAGGGATTTCGAACTTAATATAAGATTCCGGTACTTAAAAAAGAAATCCCTTGTTGCTATTATACTATAATTTAAGTGGCTTATATTATTTTCCCTGATCTTTTACAAGCTGGAAAAAATTATTGTTGCTCTTCCGATAAACAGAAAAGAATCAAATTTAAATAAATCGCCATAAATCAAGTGTAAATTCTTTCATTTAACATTATTAAAAACACCAGAATCTCATTTTGAAAGTAAAATTTTACACAAAGTAAATCTCCTTTTTTTATTTGATAGTAAAGTTTAATAAAAATTTAATTTTTATGTAATGTGTTGAAGTGATACATTTTATTTGAAATGTATCGGAATATTCTGCTCCACAAAATTTTTTTGAAATTTGGAGAGTGTATTAAATTTGAATTTTTAAATATGGATTTTTAGTTAAAACCATTTACATTGAATTCAAATTGGATCTATTTCAGCATAGGAAATTTACGGGGATTTGACTTTTGAAACATAAGATAGCATTTTCCGATTAATATTAGACATTTCTTAAAGCAATTTATATTATTTTGAAAATTTTTATTTTCCCTCTCGAAAAAAATATTAAAGTAAATGTAGATTTATTTTCAGCTTAAAAGATAATTAGATTTGTACTGTTACCACTATTGTTCGCTGAATTATTACTGTACCCCCTATAAAGTATTTGTATTCAAGCATAATTTATACCTAAATATAACTAATCTAATTAATAGGAATTATACAGTTCATCTTATAGCTCTACATTATTCCGAATAGTTAGATTAATAATTCATCAACTTACAATCGCATGTACTAAACTTGTCATTCTATACTATATCCTAACTCTCACTTATAATAATTAGTAATCTGAGTAATGATCACAGTTGAGATTATATTTTTAACCAGAAAAAAGAACAGGTTCGAATAACTAGAGACTGTTGTAGAAATTGTAACGTAGTATCTTCATCTCTGGTGTCTGAATCTAAAAAAAGAACACGTTATCTCCTTTCATACATTTTCAAAAGGGAAGATCTTTTAATCATGTCGTGATTTGAGTTCTAGGATTCAAAGTTACCGACTGAGCTATCTGATACTTACTTTTTGAAACTTTCTGATTTAAATGAGAAAAAAAAATCTTTGCAGTTTGGTTGAAAATACTTTTAGTAACTTCTACTTTTTTCTCTAACCATAGATCGGCTTCTTTTGAGGGTATAAACGTGTTCATCTCTATGCGTCGACAAAGAGAAAAAAAAGAAGGAAGTAAAAAAAAAGTTGGTAAGAAAAAAACGTGAATAACTATGTGTAAGTGGAGCTGAAGGGGTGGCGCACGTGCATGCTGAAGAGGGGTTGTCGTAATGAGCCTGCTTTCGGTAAAATATAAAAAATTTACTCACGGGTGTACAAGACCTCGCGTGACATTCGATTCTTCCGTGCATATTCTTCTCAAAGTTATATGCAAACGAGCATGTACTAGTTTTACGTTGATTGGAATGGCATCAGCTCGGACTGTGTCGGATTGGGCATATCTTGTTAAGGAAGATACAAGAACTTTTTCTATTCAAAGAAAAAAATGATCTAAGTAGTAGATGTCAAAAAACTTCCTAATCTAAGCATGAAAGTATATCGTATGTTCTGGAATTGGTGAATGAATGTTTAAATAAGCTACACTAAGTAATTTCTCTCATTAATTTTTTTTTAATAAAAACATGTATTTGAAAGCACGCGTTTTCTCAAACAGAAACTTGCAAACACGAATATACTGAAGTTTTTTTTTATTTAATGTATTGTCTATTTTCATATGTTAACAAAATAATTTGTATGCCCTCTAATTCTTCTGATGTAGTACTTGGGGGTAAACTTATATGAAATTCATGAAAATTTAAAAAGATGAATTATGTTTTTATAAATTGAAATTAAATCCTTTATCCATACGTATACAACACTTTAAACTTCAAGAGCTAAAGTAGATTGGTTTCAAAATGCGTAGCTTCCTAAAAAAAAAAAAAAAAAAAAAAAAAAAAACTGGAATTATAAGATTAATAAGAGATAATGATGTTTTGATAAATCTATGTAGTTAACTAACCTTGTTTTAATATTTAAATCATTGTAATACAAAAGCTTGAAAGGGAAATATCAGTTTATTAGTAGACTTTTCATCACTTGACCAAAAATTAAAATTACGGGACATTTTTTTTATACGTTTTGGAATGTATATCAAGACATTTCTCTCATATACTGTATAGTGATTCATCAACATTTACTGTATAGCGATGGTATGATTCATAAATATACAAAGATATACAAAGATGCATTAATTTCATATTATTCGAAACATAACATTCAATTCTTACATAATATTCAATATTTTATTAAATAGTGAAGTACTTTTCATGCATTATATTTGATAAATAAAAATATTTAAAAAAATAAGATATATATTTTTTAAATTTAAGAACATAATTTTTAAAATAAAGACATATTATTGTTTTACTACTGTAAATTGCTAGTTCAAGTTTATGCAAATAAAATTGTCAAACTTTATGCAAATAAAATTGTTTCTAAATTCTTATGCTTATGATGAAAGGTTGATTGAGTTTTTTTGCGATAACTTTTTGTAAATATAACTAACTGAACAATCTACCTTATTTATAATGTAATCTATATGACAATAATAATAATATGTATTGTTTGAATTAAGAAAATCAAATATTTTTCGGCATGTAACTTTAGAAGATATTTGATAGCATTGTTTTCCCACTACATTTGGTGAAATGAATTGAAAAAGAACTCAAGATTTATTCTACGACCTTTTATTTCAAACAGATCCTTTTAGTAAGGCTCATCTATCTTTCTTGAAAAGTCCCGATAGAAGCTTTTGAAAGTTATAAACATATGAAACCCCGTTTCTAATTCAGTCTGAATGCTTGATTTAACAGTAAGAAAATAATTGTTTTTCATACAACTAATATAAATTGACTTTTAAATATTCAAATTAGTCATTTAACTTATGAAGCAAAATTAATATTTTGAAATAATCTTTTGCAAGTTGCAGATGAAGAGTAAATGCAATTTAATAGTCATGTTGTTAGACACCAAACTTACTAGTTAAAATAAGCGATAGAAACTAATAATTTTGTAGAAAACTATGGCCATCTATTAATAATGCAAGATAATAAACAATATTTATTGTATGTATCAAAAACATATTTAGTTTGATGAGTGTTAGAGTTGTAATACAATCTTTTTAAAAAGAGGAATTTGAGTCAGTTTTCTTGAAACTTAAGTAAATTTAGGAACTATTATGTTAAGGCTCACATATAAATTCTAACGAATTTTTAATGAGTGTTTGAAATTATATATTTAGTATTAAAATTACTTATTGTTCTAATTAAGGTAATAATTATACAATAAAATGAAAATTTAACAAGTCCAGTCAAATTTAAGAATACTGAACTTTTATGGAAAAGTGAAAAGTTTTGAGTATTTTGGCTGAATTTTATGATAAAATCTTTAGTCTCATTTTAACAATCGTTTTTAAATTTGTCGCAATTTAGTCATAAAATTCTATAAATATTCTTTTGTTTCTTAATTCTTATAATCACAATATAAACATAAAATAGATATATGTATCAATTAAACTACCATTTTAATTTAAAATAATAAAATAAAAAGTTTTAATTTTTAGTATTTTTTTTCATGTTAGGAGGTTAAATTTTATGCAACTTAAATACCACAAGATGTTAATAAGATGTTTAGATGCTTCGAGTATTTAGTGAGTCATTTCCTTTATTAGTACAAAAATTATTAAATTCTTGATCACATCTTTTTACTTTCATTTTTTAATTATTCTCTACATTTTTATTTTTGTAAGTTTTATGAAATTTGAATCCTAAAATATTTATTTATCCTGTAAATTGTGAAACATTTTTAACTCCTTTAAAATGATGAATAAAAAAATGAAAGGATATTCATTTAAAATTAAAAATTTCTCAACGAAGAACAATTTGAATGAAACTTCTAAATATATTTTACAAAATTTATTAAAGATATTAAAAATAAGTGCAGACTTAGCACAAATAAAATTTTACTTCATTTATTGAAATGATGAACATTAAATAAGTGCTTATCAATTTATTGCCACAAATTACATTCATTTACCAGCATACAATCAATTAAGAGGTTTTAATATTTGATTTAGAGGATTTCTTTTCTACTTGCTTCACAACCAGTGATTATATAATTGAAAATTTTATAATATTTCTATTTATAATATTACAATAATCGCTCAAGGGTTTAGTTGAAGGATTCTGAAGGATTATATTAAAATGAGTATTTTTAAAGCTTATCACTAAATTTAAATTTGAAATATACTTTTTCCTTATTTTTCTCTCATATCATTTTTGGAATCTAATTAAGACAATAATTTATATACTTAAATAAGAAATGCAGTTTAATGTTGATAAAACAATATTTTTGTTCTGAATCATTAACTCGTATGAAATAGTTGAATTAAAAAAGAGCATTAATTTTCAAATTTTATATTCTTGAATCTTTTTCGGCTTTACATGATTCTAAGATTCAAGTGTTCAAAATTTTGATCTCTATATCAATAAAATAATAGGTCTTGAATGTTTACAATTTGCTTTAAAAATAGTGGTATTCAAATGTGGAATTTTTCTGCATAAAATATCTTTATCATTGTCTATTTTACAAAATTAGAATTTTTATCTTTAAGTATTTCTTTTTATATTTCTGTAAAATTTCTTGTTTAGAATTTTTTCCTTTTAATAGGTGCATTTAATAAGAAACAATTTGCATTAATGGAGTTTTATGCGGATTATAAAATATAAATCTCGAAGAATTTGATTTGTATTTGATTTTAGGAATATTTAATACTTTCTCTGGTATATAAATTTGAAGTTTTTTTTCTCATGAATATCAAACGATTGCTGTATTTGAGTACTAATTTAAGATATGAGGGTCATTTCCATATTTTTTCAATCTGAACTGAGAAAAATAGAGTCTTCTGAGTTCTCCATTCGATAAATTATATTTTAAACGACTTAAATTCTAATACGAATAAAAAATGTGTTTTATCATTTAAAAACATTTTACTATAAAACATGGCAAAAAATTACATTGTATAAATTAATTTCACTTGTTTACACTGTTTGCATTACTAACATTCTTTTTTATGTCTCATTCAGCTAATCAGCAACATTCTAAATTTTGCTGTTTTTCCAAATCTTGATGCGTCACATACTAATTCGTCTTCTATTTAAGGACTGAAGTAAAAATCGCCCATCTTCCCCCAGTGACAAAAACATAAACTAAATAAAAGGAATTCCAAAGCAGAAGTAAAAGCAAAATTCAATTTTGAACTTCGCTCTTACTCTTATTTTTTATCGTATAAAATTGATAGATTTAAGTAAGAGTGACTTATTCAAATGCTTCGCGTGTATCAGACGAGGTTTGTTGAAGAAGCAAAAATAAGAAAACTGCTGCCACCGTTTTCGAAAAGCAGACGTGTAAAATAAATTGTCTCAGAAAAAGTGCAAAGACGCTTAGAAGTACTGTCATTGGTACTTTTATATCACTTTAGGAGGTGGCGAAAACAGCGAGAATGCAAGATTTTATGTTCTCTTAGATCTTAGCTGTAAATTTATTTATTATTTATTTTTTATAGTCTATATACAAATAAAAGAAACTCTTATGTATATCTCCTTCATTTATGTTGATGGTCTTACTAATAAAACTAATATTAATTCTCCAGAACATAAATAATTTATGAGAAAACGTATCAATTTTTCAATAAAATGAATCTGCAAATTTTTAACAAAATTCTTGTTTTAAATAAATAATTTATGTTAAATTTTCTTGAGAAATTCATTAATAAAATTCAATATAATTAATAGTTCATATATACATATATTATTGAAATTTGATAACTTATTTTATTTTACGTTTAGAACATTCTTTTGTATTTCAGATAATTTTATTACTTGATCATTTTTATTTAATGGATTAATTATCGTTTTTTTTATATACAATGAGTGATTGATTAACGAACAGTTCAAATGGCGAACAAATTGAACAATGAACACTTTCACAAAAGATTTTTGTGTTCGGGCAACGAATACATATTCTGATAACGAACTCTTAACGGATCAATCAACAGACGATCAGATATTGATGAACGCAAAAAATTGTTCACTCTGAATATATATACAGGTAAAATTTAGACACTATGAGATTTTTAAAATTGTAAATGCATTGTGTGATTGAAACGATCAAGGAACATCAATTTAATACAAATACACTATCTTTAAAATGTTAAGAACACAAATTACATGAAGATTTAGGAATTTGAATTGTAATAACAATTGAAAATCATGAGAATTATATTTATTGCAGATTTCTTAAGCAAATTTAACTTTTTATATTTGTAGCAAAAAAATCATTAATATTCATTGTCTTTACGTAATCAATTAACTAAAAATGTAAAAAAAACATTTTGTAAAGGTTTCTAATAATTTAAAAATTAAAAAATAAAGATGGGAACAGAGAACATTAAATTTAAAAACCAAAACCATTTAAAAATATCCCTTACAAGAGTTTTAACTCATTTATTCGGAAATTAAAAAATTTAAGTTAAAAAAAAATGATTCTTTTTTAATTGATTAATGCTTAGCAATTTCAGAGAATAAAAAGTTACAGTCATTAGCCCTCATCACTTAAGTAATTAATAGCTCTTAACAATATCTGCGTGCCTCGAATTTTAAATTAATGAAAAGTATTTTTTTTGCTGAAGTTACAATTAAGGTAATTTTCGACAATATTTAATTAGGAGAATGACCAGATAAATGAAAATTTATTTCTTCTGAAATAATGCCACTGGTGACATTTATATCATTTGAAAAACACTTGCAAAGATTGTTGCGTAATAGAAATTAATGCGTTATTAATTACTTTATATTAATTAATTAATGGACAAATCTTTTCTTTCAGAAATTAATATAATAAAATGCCACATTATAACACTGGTGTAACACGAATTATAGTGTAACCAATAAATTTTGTTGAATTGATGGTTTAACGTAATTTTTACGAACAGCAGGATTATTTCTATTGGGATATATTGCTTAAAATGAATTCTGGACAACTATACAAATATTCACTTAATAGGTGGAACTCAACTTAGAAGCTGTTGAAATTAAACCCGAAACACTGACATTAAAACTTTGTTTTTTTGTAAATTTTTCAAAACATATAAAATAACTCAAAACTATTAAAGTTTTTGTGTCTAGTTAAGAATAACTATTTCGATTTAATTTATTTTTATATAATATTCTTTACCTCATATAACGACTATTATTTTACCAATAAAAAAACAAGACCAGTTGTTTCGATATAGAGATTTTTCAAACATGATTATAAATTAATAAATCTGATGATTGTGTTTCAAAATCTTATTAATATTAAAAATTATCGAAATAATTAGTTATCTTTTATTCATATAGAAACTGAAACTCTTACTGATACTGAGAATTGTAATATTTTTATTTTGATGCATAAAGTCTTCATAGACAGAGCAATTTTGCATTTGTTTTTAAAAATTGATTAAATACACTGCTAAATTTTTTCAACCCTTAATATTAATTAATCTATGAAAAAAATTTGCTCATAATATTAAGTTTATAATTGATTAAAAATAATTCTGTCTCAATTTCAATTAAAAATATAAGTTTTGCACAATTCTTTGGAGAAATTATTTAGTTTAAAGCAAACACATCAGACTGTTGATTTCAATATTGGAGTAAGACCCGTTTTGTGAGATCCTAGATACGCTTTCACAAATACACTTTCAGTTAAATATCAATTTAACATAACATTTTGCTGGATAGGTCAAGAAAGATACCACCAATTTTTTATTGATAACAGTAAAATGTCTAATGATTATAATTTGGTTTTCTGCTATCAATTAATTAGAAATTATAATAATTTTGAATATATATTCTGTTAAATCTGTCAAACATACTCTTATCGAAGTATTTGAAACTGACTTTGAAGATTCTTAATTTTTGAATTTATTAAAAATTCTAGAAAAATTTAATTTTTTGACAAAATTGGTTGATGATAAATGTTTATTTAACTTCTCCATATTTTTCTTTTTTTATTTAATGCCAAAATGGAAGTTTTTTTTACAACAAGAAATTTATTGTAAAATGTATTAAAATTGTTGATACAAGTTGTAATTACATATACGATTATTTAATCATATTTTTGAACAACTGTTAGATATAGTAGATAAAATATATTAACCCAATACTTCATTTTGTTATATTTGGTTCGTTTATCTCTATTACAGGAGATATGTGTTGGATGATATTGATCAAAATAAATGTCACACCAATACATTAAAAATATTATTTGCATCACTTATAAAAACTAAGTTTAGTTAAAATAAGAATGTTCACAGTATCAGGCAAAATATAAAATACTCAGGGTGAAGAATTTTCTATTAATGTTATTAAAGTAGACAAAATTGATAAAATTGGATAAAATGGATTAAAATGTTACAAGCAATAAATTTAAAAGTATTTTAAATTTCGCTTTTCAGGCCATGTACTAGATTGTCAAGTACAATTACTTATTATATTAATAAATTTCGGTATTTATTCTTACCTTCGAGACTTAAAAAGAATATTTCCTAAGTAATATGCATGTCTCTCAGGGAGAAGGATTTATTCGAACACATTTATGAGGCTAAACAGATAGCACAAAATAAATCATTTTAAATCTAAGAAAAAAGCAATATAGAACAAAGATAATAAGTATGATATTTAGTTTTGTCAAAGCAGAAATGCTATTTTCATCAAGTTGCACAATAAATTTATTTTAAAATACTTATTGATTAAAGAGGAAATATGCAAATTTATATAAAAAATCATCAAAATGTATGCATATATTAACTATAATTAGCGTTATGGCAAAAAAAATTCTTTTAAGTAATAAAGAAACTTTTGAATTATTTTATTTCAAAAGAATAAAAAATAGGAAATGATATTATATGTATCTTTTGGAAAAGGAAAAAATAAAAAAATTCACAAAGAAACCCAGCCGAAAAGGAATTTTTCCAACACCTTTGTGTTTTATTCCTTTTCCTGTTCTTTTTGTTTCACAGCAGTTGCACTAAAAATATGCATTTTTTATTAGCGCGTTCTTTGACTTTTTCTCCATTATTTACAGTTCTTTTTTAATACTTTTTTTTTCTTTCTCTCGCTGATAAGCGAAAATGGCATGAATAATTTTGCAGTTTAAAGAATAATTTTTATTTTGTGTTCGAACGCTCTTTATGTTTCTGGTGTTTCATTTTAACCATGTTAAAGGTCTAACAGCTTCCAACGGTCAGGACAAACATAAACACGGGATGCATTAGAATAAATAAGTCGTTTGCTTTCCGGTTTCATTTGCATTTGACTTTTGTTATCCTTTCACACTTGGAACGAGAGTAAACAAAAATGCAAAGTTCGTTTCCACTAGGAAAAATATGCACGAGAGACAGGAAAAAAAAAACATGCCTTTTGATAATTTTTCAAGACAGTTTGTTAGGAATAAGATAATTTTTTTAAATTTTTTCGTTGCTTAAAAAAATTCGGTGGCAATTTATTAATATTCTAAGCTGATATTCGTTTCATTTCGAAACGGAAGTACTTAACAAAATTTTGGATGGGAAGCTGTTTCGAAATTTGCATTTGAAATATTATCTTTGGGAAATACCAAATAGATTTCATTCCAAATTTAGCTGCATAAATTTAGTCAGACATTTTGTAATCGTAATGAAACAACTGAAATTTCTAATCTGTAAACAATGTTTGAAAAATATGTTCTCAAAATCATAACTGCAAATTTTATGAAAAAAATAGCCGTTAACATTTATTAACATTAATTATTAAAGTAAGCTTTTCTAAAATATAAATCAATATTAATATGTCATTGTGCCCCAACAGTCTATAGGTAAATTCCATGTTGTAAATGAATTCCTTTATAAAAAATTCAAACTGCTTTTTATTTTGAAAAATCTTGCTGAATAAATATTATCAGGTTATAGAAGTAAAATATGTAAATGTAAACATAAAATTACTGTCTCAAATGAACATGAAATTATTTTCTTTCATTACTTATTTTAATCAGTCTCTTATTTTAAACTCTGGTGACGCAACAAACATTGTACGATATTTATAGCAATTACTTGATGTTGAGCGATGGATAAAAATATCATAATTTACGAAATATTGTAGAATGCATCAAATAATGTAACGTCCACATCTGAAGGGGGAATAATGAAGCATTCTGTACCACTGCGTGACTTCAAAAAGGTCAAGTTAACTTTCGTACTAACTTTATTAACATAACTGACCAACATGGCTTCCAAATGAATTTGATTTACTAAAGTTGAGGCTATCAATTCACAATGACTTTTTGACAAATGTCGCAAAAAACCCATTATATAATTTAATTGAAGCACATGAATTTTTTAGTTGAAAAATGCTATTATTTTTCAGTAATTTAACTTTATATCATTCATCAGGGTAAATCAACATTAAAAAATATCTAAATAAATTTATTTCAAAGTATTTGTTTAAAATAAATCATAATTGATGCTACATTTATTAAATTCATGTTTAATTAAAATGTTAATTAAAACATAACATTTTTAGTAAGTAGTTCTGTTGAATCCCATCAAAACAATTTTTTTTAAAATTCTCATTTACTTAATGAATTTTTTGCATAAGCATTCAATTATGAATTAAAAATATCAATTAATATCCAAGGTTTGTAAAAAATCGAATATTTTTTAATGATTCAAGTGTTCTTGAATTCAAGAAAAATCTTGAGAAATAAGTGCTTTTATAGACTTTATTGGCAATTAATTATAAATGTTAACATATAGATGTACAAACTAATTATTACAATTCGAATTCTAAATCAAGTTGTATAAAGCTATTGACGAAAAAAAGAACTAAATAACTAGATTATAAAACTACAAGGTAATTAGTTATAAATCTTTTCCTTCCTTTTCATCCAACATTATCCTTTTAAGAGATCAACTAAGAATGATAGAAAAAAAAACATCGAAATAAACATGAATTCCATTTGTAAATACAAGGCAGTTACACGAACTTTGGATTAATAAACTTTCTTTTTCTGTATTTCAGTTCCTTGAACATAGATTTCTTAGATTATACAAATAAACTTTTTATATTCATGCAATGTATGATAATGTACGTAATAAAAATACATAAACATACATACTCTGAAGTAAGCCATTAATAAACAGTGTGAGATTTTATCACGTGGTTGCGTTCTAGTGTCGACTGAAAA
>JAPDSC010151128.1:0-11228 GCA_026290005.1 Latrodectus geometricus
ATTTATTTATTTATTTATAAATAAAATTTTAAAATAATTCAAAAGAATGTATTGCAAAAAGATATATTCTTTCAAAATATATTATGTTGTTTCTGATAGCACTTGGCAACTCCAAGCACACCCGTCAGAGACTAGGCGAATGAAGTCAGAGAGAGAGCGTCTTCCGTTTTTTGAATAGAGCACCCTCATGCGAAGGGGGAAGTACGGCTTTTGGCCCATAGACGGCAACACCATGTGAATCTTCCAATTTAGAGATTGAAACCAGGGAAGACCCAAAGACTGGCTCCAACCAATCCCAGACATATTGTAATAATAACATGAAGGACATTGCGACTCGACATATTTTACGTATTTCAGTCACCGTTAGTGAACACGATCGATATTTGACTAAGCCGGGATTCGAACCTTTTGGTAACGAGAACGACACCCCAACCAACCAGGCCACCATGGCCATTGTTATATTATTTATTTCCTAAACAGATTTTTATATTTAAGATCTTAATATTTTACAAGAGTTTAAATTCTGTTTAATTCAATTTCAATAAAGGAAGATTTAAGAAATTTAACGAACGAATTACGAGCTTTCAAACATTGTAAACAGAAAATATCAGTTTCATTGATAAATATTGTGAAACGAATACAAAAGAAGAATTTCAAAATTGTTGTAAAAAACCTTTAATTTAAACATTTTATTGAAAACATAATAATGAAAAATCGGGAGCCATGCATGTGGATCAGGACTTAAGATTTTTGATTTATTAAAGTAAATCATACTAACTGGGTTCCGCTATGGCCTGGTTGGTTAGGGCTTCGTTCTCTTTACCAGAAGGTAGTGAGTTCGAATCCCGGCTTAGCCGAAGATTCGTCGTGTTAACTAATGGCGACTGGGGCATGTTAAATCCGTCGGGTCTCAATGTCCTCCATGTTCCCATAACAAATTAATACCTCTGGGGGTAGTTGGAGCCAGGCTTTGAAGCTTCACTGGTTTCAATCTCTAAAGTGGAAGTTGCAGTTGGTGCTGTCATCTATGAGCCAAAAGTCATTCTTCCTTCGAATCACCTTCGAATCAGGGTGCTCTATTAAAATACGGAATCTCTGGCTTCATTCGCCTTGTCTCTGTGACGGGTGGGCATGGCATCGCCAAGTGTCATTTACAACAGCAAATCATACTAACTAAATTAAATCATAATTTAAAGAAATTTACATATTTGTAAAATACTATCTAATAGAAATGTGACTTACACTGCAATGAAATATTTTGTATATGTTTCTAAAATAAATTCAAAGAGAAATTATGAACCATTCAGGGAAATGTGGGTTGATATCTTATAATATTAATTTATTTATTTTATATATATATATATATATATATATATATATATATATATATATATATGCATTGATTCTGAATGTGTACCAAAAATTCATAGCACTCTTGAAACTTTCATATCTTAAGAAAATCTTAAAAATATATTTAGCTTTGCAATTATTTATTTTCTATAATGTACATCATAATTTTAATTAAGATAGTTAGAGTAGTCATTCAGTATTTACTTAATAATTCAAATACTTTTATCACCAAAGTAATTAATGATCCTCAGTTCTAAATAATTTTCTTCATGAGGCATTTATACTTATAAAGGAAATAAAACAATTCCATTCGTTGCCTTATTTTTACTACCGCTAACAATAAAATAAGAAAAAGCAACAATAATCTTCAGACAAAAACAAGTGCTTTCACGTAGAAGTAAAAAAGACAGCATAGAACAAAATTTCTTTTTTTATTTAAGTATTAATGGAAATTAAAAATTGAGAAAAATTCGAGGTTTTCTGAAATCTAATATCTTTTAGTTTTAAAATTAAAAAAAAAATCATTTTACCAAACTAAATAATTTTAAACAAAAGGATCATAGAATGAAGTGTCTTACCAATCAATTTATATTGATTGTGTCACACTCTATATTTAAAATCAATTATGCTTATGATTTTATCAGTGCAACTTAAATAGGAAGAAATGATAACATATTATCCACTTCGCAAGTAAGCTATTTTTTCTGATATTGTAAAATAAAGTTTTTTTTATAATGATACATTATATTATTTATGGATTAAACATTAGCAATAACATTTATAAATGAATTAATATTATTAATAAATCTCCGCCAGTAAGACTATAAATATGTAATTAATTGTAAGAGTTTATCTAAAAGGTACCTAAATCAACAAAAATGAAATTTTTAAAATACAAAGAAATAGTTTTTATATAAAAATAAATTTCTTCAATCGCATAGCTAAAATTCGCATAGCTAAAATTTCCTTTAATTAGAAAGTTTGAATTACGTGCAAGCAGGTTTCGAAAATTACTAAAATGTTTAAATAAATTTATTAATGATATAAAATAGAAAAATATAGTTAAAGTATCAAAATTGCTTGTAATTAAATTAAGTTTTCCATTTACTAATTTGAAATAAATTTAATAAATGTGCTCATATTGCGCATATAAAATTTTAGAAACATTTTTATAAGAACATTGCATTAGTATTCACAAAATAACATACAGAAATAAAGAAAAATATAAATTATAATATTTTAAAAGTTGAGAATAAATACATTTTAAAATATGTATAGTTTATTTTTATACTAGAATATAAATTTATTACAATTATTCTAAATAAATAATTTTATTTCTTTAATAATATATGATTTTGACAATGAATTCTTAAATAGATTCTCCTACAGAAAATATTATTTTCAAATTTAACAAGATATATTTTTTCCATTTATTACTCTTTCCTTTTAACACGGAATATTTTATTTCTCCTTTTTTTTCTTCAAAAACATTAAAATGGTATTGCTTTTAAAATTATATATGCAAACATAAACAATCTACCAAAGAGGAGAATGATATGTTTCAGTTTGGAAAAAGAAAACATTATACCCTACATTCTTTTATTAGAACATGAAAACATCATTGCTAAGTAAAGTAGGAGATAGTACACCTTCTTTTTACTTGAGTAAATGGGGTTATTTGATTCAGTTGATATAGTACCAACATATATTCGTATATGATTCATTTGAAATTATAAGTATTTTAATTTTATAATATATATATATATATATATATATATATATATATATGAATACCCCTTAATAACGATTTACATTTCAGCTATTTTAAAAAAATTATAACATATTAGTTACTATTAAAATATATACCAAAGTATTCAATAAAAAATTTTAATTTTTCTTACTAGGATTTTGAATTAACTGAACAAATAATTTATAGCTAAAGTTTATTTATTTTACACTGAAAATCAAATGTTTGGAAAAAATGTTTTAAATCTAAATGTTAATTTTTCAAAACCAATTTTCAACATGCTAAATAACCAATGATTATAGGTTTCAGCATAGAATGATACAAATATATTTAATTAAATAATACATTGATATAATATTTTTCGCAAACGGTTGAAAATCGATTATTAAAGTTGATTTATTTTTGATAAATTCAAAAATACATGTATAAGTACGTTTTGATTAAAAGTTGGCTAACTGATACCTTAAGGTTATACTCTATGTATTTTAATTTCTAGCACGTATATTGTGTTCCGTAAGGACTTTTTATTGATAATGATCCATATTTTACTGTCAAATAGAAGTACACCCAAAATATTTCTGTGTCTTCACCTCGACAGTGGCTCAGGTAAATGATTGCACTGTAATTTCTATTTCCTGTGATTAAAATATAACTGGAATCGAACTCAGTACTTTTAGATCTTAAAATATTTTACTACCATTAAAACAGGAAGATTTTAAAATACTTCATTTTAATAATGGATTCAACAAGAATAATAGTTCTATTAAAGTTAAATGAATATTTGACGGTAACGTAGAATGATTTTTTACAGACTGCACATCACATTTGTTGTTATTGCATTAAATGAATTCCACTGATTCTAGTATGCGCGCGTTATTGATTTAAATAAAGATATGCCATATTTAAATATTAATTTTACAGCATATGTCTCATATTTATTATGATCAATCTCAGAAAGCAATTCCCTTTGCATTATTTGAATAATTTAAACATCTTCACAAGTCCAATAATTTTCATATTTTCTTATATATTTATTTATTATGAACTATTTTCTTTCTATAAGGTTGTGTATAAATCAAAAATTTCAAAAATAATAAGTTTTTAATAGAATGACAAATGCAAGTTTCATAAAAAAATTAACGTGCTGAAAAATGATTATGTTTTACTTTTTAATAAAAACCACTATTTCTATTGCAGTAAATTACATAGTTAATTTTAAAATATTTTTATTGTTAAAAATATAACTAATTTTAACATTTATAATGGAAAAAGTTATTATTGATGAGTGAATGCAGATTATTTATATACAAATAAATAAATAAATAATAAATTGATGATTGTGAGGATTTTTTAAATTAAAAAGATTTTGATAGATATTTGATTTTTTAGCTTTTAATGATAAATAAATTCATTCAATAAAAGTAAAATAATCAATACAAATTTATACATAATTATCTTTTAAATGTGTCGTAACCGTATTTAACGTTTATTAAAATAATTATCCTCCTAATCTAGGGTTAATTAAAATAATTATTAAAGAAATGTCAACCTTTATTTATTCAAATATTATGCTTGTATATTATAATTAATTTAATTTCACTTCAAGTACTAAAATTTATCCAAATTAAAAGTATACAAATGTTAAAAGTATACAAAAAAAAGGATTCATCATAAAAATATTTTTAATCAAAGATACTAGGCATATATTTTGTATTTGTGTTTATATTATATAAATTTTTTTTCTTCAGAAATCAATGAAATAAATTTCTAAATTTTTGAAATGTATTTCTGTATGTGCGAGGATATATATTTCTCTTTTAATGCTTGTTTCTCAATCTGATACAAGAAAAAACTCCGTTTAATGTTAACTTCTTAAAATATTCTCTAACAGTATTTAAAAACTTTAACAGTATTTAATAACACTTTTCAAATCGTATATTTATAAAATCCTCAAAGAAATTGTAAGGGATATAAGTTTTTTAATATATTATTGAGTTTTTCAGTGTTTATTTACATTTTATTAAATCATATTTCATAATGGAAACAAAGAAAGTTTACTAATACATCTTTAAGTTTTTTTTCCTATAATGTATATAACATTTTTTTTAAAAGTTACTTAAAAAGTTTTAATATTGAAAACGAATTATATTTAAATTATATTTGATCAAAATTTTAAACATTTCAAACTTTTATTTATAAACAGAATATATAAATTAAATATTAAACAAGAAGTTAAAGGAAACTATTAATAAAAAGTTATGTAAATTGAAATTTTGAAACGTCATTTGGTTAAAGTGAAATTGATAGTTTCCATTGTATGAAATCATTAAAATCCGAAAAATTCAATATGAAAGATAAGACTCTGGTTTTGTTTTTAATTTATACAATTATAAGATAAGACGAAAATTAAAATGTGTTTAATAAAAACCTGATGTAGAGAAGCATTTGAATAATACAAACTGAAAACATAATTATATTCACTGACGAAAATTATATTTACGTTTCATAATAGACTCATTTTTCTAACAGTGTTATGAAATTTATGAATTTACTTTTAGAAATTCTTATCAATGAAAATTTAAAGGATAATATATAACCATTGTAGAGCTAAAATAGAAGCATGCAAATACTCTAAAGTGTTTTTACTAACTTATATGATATTTAATTTATACCATAATTTATATAATACATCCTTTAGCGACTCTATGCTATAAAAATAAGCATTTTCTTGAATTATTTCAGCATATAATTCTTATCAGGAACACTTATATTCTTTATTAGATTAAATGTAAATTTTATATATTTTACAAAGAAAATTATCAAAGAAACTTATATGTTATGGAAAATATTACATTTGTTGCATTATACTTAATATGTAATTGTAAGATGTAGTTGTAAGAATTATAAATAGCTTTTAGACATTTAGTTTTATATCATTAATTCAACAGTAAATTATGTTATAAATTAAATATTATATAAGGCAATAATATTATATATATATAAATTATACTTATTACATATGGGGTTCATTAATATTATAACTTGTTTCCTAATTACAAAATATGCATTAACTAATTCCAATTGAACATAACAATCTTTTGTTTGTGTTTATAAATTTAGTGGTTAACTCGTAACAAGTTCAATTTTGATAAATTCCAGAATCTGATTAAAGGTAGCCTTTGGCACAAAATACATAAATATAACTTTTAAAATGATTTTTGTCAATTTATTGAATTAAAAATTTATTGAATGCTAAACTGCCTCTTAAAATTATAAATTAAAACCATATAAAATAAAAAAGGGCACAAAATTATTCATTTAAATTATTTAAAGTGAGGTATGTTGTTAACTAAATCTAAAAAAGAAGCCACTTAATGTAAGTAAATCATAAAGAATTTCATCAACTGATATGAAAAATTTATTTTCTACATTTTTTACTGTTTTTATGAAATCGGTCATCACATTTAACTATTTAAATTTTCAAGCAATTATAAAATTTTAATTCGATTTATTATTAAATTATCGATTTATTATTTATTATTAAATTATTAAAATGATTATTAAATTCAGCATCCACATTTGAATTTATTGAATATTTTTCTACTTCCATTAAACTTTGTTTACTAATAATATTCTGTAATGTGAGTTTGATTAATTCATTGATAGAAATACAGGAAACGTTATTAATATATTAATAATAGAGGTATTTTGTTCTAAAATATTTATATCATGTGAAGAAAATCTAAATTATTGTGCAAACATTATAAAATTATAAACTTTATAATGTTATCTATGCTATAAAAATAAACATCTTCTTGAATTATTTAAGCATATAATTCTTATCAGGAACACTTATATTACGCTTATATTCTGTAATGTGAGTTTGATTAATTTATTGATAGTATACTTACAAATTATAAATAGAAATCCAATTGAACATAACAATCTTTTGTTTGTGTTTATAAATTTAGTGGTTAACTCATAACAAGTTTAATTTTGATAAATTCCAGAATCATATTAAAGGTAACCTTTGGCAAAAATTACATAAATATAACTTTTAATATGATTTTTGTCAATTTATTGAATTAAAAATTGATTGATTGCTGAACTACCTCTTAAAATTCATATATATATATATATATATATATATATATATATATTCAATTCACACTCTCATCTCTTCTCTTTGAAATTATTGTTAAATAAATAAATTTCCGTAAATAATAACAAAATGTTTAGTTAAATTATATAAGGAAATTTAATTCGTATAGCATAATACAAAAAAAAATAATGAGTTTATTATTTTTTTTATAGAATTAACTTTCTAAAAAACTTTTTCATATTAATTGCGTATTTTTATTTAAATTTATTATATCATTAGCAATTTATACATATTAATAATCATACAAAAACATGCATTAAAATTTTTTAATTTTAATGCATGTTAATTTTAATGTTAAAAAATTTCCTAAATTAACACAGAATAGTATAAATTTTCAAAGCATTTAACATAATAAAGCAAAAGCATTTATTTTAACTAATGTTTCAATACCTGTAATCAAATGCATTCGGAACATTTTGCTTATAGGAATCAAAATTTTATATGCTTGGGTAGTGAAAGTTGTTATGCCTTTGGCAACAAAATCCAATAAAATGTTTCCATCTCTTAAAAAGAAAAATAAGGTAACAAAAAAATCTATGGTTATTTCAAAATGAAAAGTAACAGTCGTCCATTACTTTGATATATTACTATGAGCTCAGTATCCACTTTTTTACTTCAAATGTCTTCGCAACAATATCTTAGTAATTTTGCATTTTATTGGTGTTTTGATTAAATATCAACAGAAATCTCAATTCCTGCATTTCGTAGTTTCAGTCTCATGGAAACAAATTGCATAATTTTTAAAATAGATTATGTTGGATGATGAACAAATAGTAGTTTTTGAGTCTTAATGTATTTAATAAAATTCAAATGTAATTTTGTTTTACATAAATATATGTAAGAAAGAAACTTCAAGTCAGAAGCAATTTAGGATATAAAATAAGATTTTAAATTTATGAAACTTTTATTTTTGAAGCTTAAATTTGAAATATAATGCATTTAAAAATTTTATGCAATATATATAAATAATATATAAGTTACTACATCAAAAAAAAATCAAATCAGAATTTCATATATTAAATTTACGTTTATTTATCAAAAATGGATATTTGGTATGCTTAGATTATTTTTACCCGTTTAAAATCTCCCTGTCATGAAAAAATAAAAATAATCAGAATTTCTTTTGAGAGCCTATGTTGTAGCATTTCAAAAAATTACATTTATATCAGTGGAAACATTTCCAGAAGAAGATATTAATGTGTTGAATTAAATTACCTTATTTGATGAAAATATCAGGGCGAATAAAGTTGTACAAATTATTGAAAATAACTTATTAATTATTTTTTAATGAGAACTGATATTAAATTTAAGAATTATTTTTCATTTTAAGAATTGATTTTAAACTCTTGATAAATTGATTGCCATTTTATGCAATTTTGAATCTTTAACTTAAATACCAATATTTGAAGTTTTATAGTAGTAACATTAATGTAATTGAAAATTTTAGACACAGAAAATCATAAGAAAATTATTTATATATTAATTATGTGAAACATAATTAAATGTATTAAATATATTTCTTTTTTTTAATAATTTATTAGCAAGATGTACATAATAATAGTTCTAACTTCATAATGTGATGTATTTACATTCACATACTTATGAAAGCTGAATTACATCTTAAAGGTAATAAAATATATTTTCATTAAAAAATAATTTAAATAAATTTGCACAGTTTGATTAGAAATTAAACTCATTATTACAATACTCTTAATTACTAGATCTTGAATTTAAAAAGTATTCTAGATATAAAAAGGGATTTTATTTGCTATTCAAATTGAAATTAAACATTTTTTAATGAATTGCATATTATTACAAAAATCCCAAGTATAAATGATAATCACTAATATTTTCATTTAATTATTTGTTATTAAAAGTTGTAAAACTTAATAATTTTTCGTATAAAGGATAGAAAACCGGTTTTTAATAATTATTTATGAAAACATTCTAAAACATTTGAAAACTTATAGAACTATATCAGAGATTTCTAAAACAAACCATATTTAATGTTATTTTTAAAACTGGGCATGTAAGGTCATAATGGAAAAATTCAGAAAAAAATATTTAGCCATGAACTGCTTAAGCGAAATTCAAAGAAGTTTATTTATCATTTTCTTAATTTGTTGGTTGACATCATGCTTCGCCGCCCAACATGTCTAGTGGTTAGCGTACCTATGTACAAATTGGTGGGAACTGGGTTCGAATCCTGGCTCGGGCATGGATGTACTTTCTCTCTCTCTCTCTTTCTTGTCTTTGTTTTTTCTTTGTGTGTGTGTGAATGGTTACCTACCCTATAAATGGGTACCTATGGCATGTGTGTACTGAGGAAGTCGGACTCCACACCAAATATATTTCACTTGGAAAAGTGGAGTAGCGCAGCCCATATTGCCAGCCTGGCTGACACACGACAACAATAACATATCATACTCCAATCATTCATATCTAATGTAATCAAATATGCAGTTGTTAAATATACATGTCAAAAAGAAAAACGGACATTTTCAAGTCTAAAAACTCGTGCTGTAGACATATGAGTTAAAATAATTTCACATGTTAGGTAATTTCATTTTAAATGTAAACTAATAGGGTTATCTCTGATATTCCTTTTCTCTTCAAATGTATGCATGATACGTTTGTATTGTATTTTTAGTTTTGTAGTCAATCTGAATTGGAAACAATTGGAAACAAGAATCAAATAGCAGGTAAAACATTTTAGTTTAAATATTAAAAATGGTTTTGGTATAAGAACGTATTTGAAGAATATACACTTTCGAACATCAAAAAATTTCTGGTAAATTATCAATGAGTTCTAAAAAAGATGAGTGTTATCTACTTAATATAGAAAACAAATTTCAATAGGATTTGTCATAAACACATAAGCTAATTACATTTGAACCAATTCAACAGAAAATGTATTGTTACTATTAAGAGCTGTTACAAATTTTCAACTGAGTAAATGTGATAAAAATGCTTTATTTTGTAAGTGATACTTAATTCAAAATATTTATTAATTTTATAAATAGCTCTACAAAAATTTCTGTATCTTAAATTTGAATGATTTTAACGAATCTACGTACTTATTGTGTTTGTAAAAAATAGAATATTATAAGAGAGGTCATATCAATATGAAAATCTGTAAAAGATTATTATAAAGCCTATTTATGTATAACTTAAATTTAAAACAAAATTTTTTAATATGATAAAAAGTTAATAAAAATTTAAAACATGCCACCTATTGTTCTGTTAAACTGTAAAGCATAAATAAAACTAGAATGTTTTAATTAAATTTTATTACATTAGAATAATTTTAGATTTAATATATTAAATCAAATCTTTAAAATAAATCGCAGTAAAGAATTTATTTAAAAATATTATAAAATGTCTTAGAGTTTTCTTATAGCTCCTAAAATCTATTTTACCAAAGAGACTGTGATAGATTGATAATTGTATTCTGTATTTTGAAAATGAATTTTAATTGAAAAACATAATAAATACCAAAAAGATTATTACATAAATTTAAGGCAAGATAAAAATTTGATATAATCTGGAGCATTATCGAAATCTTTCAAATCTATTTTGTTACGCAAATCGTATGATAAATTTATTTCTCCTAAATAAAATTTTGTTACATAAAATATCGGATAAAAATGTTCAAAAATTGTAAAATTCTTTTATAAAAATTTATTTTGTGGGCATCATTATTTAACTCTTATAAAATAAATGTTGAGAGCACTAGTTTAAGGACAGTTGAAGAAAAATGATGCAGAAAGTAAGTAATCATCTCTTAATGGACGGTAGTCAACACTAAGTAATATTAATGGTCAAACAATCTGAGATATTTGACAAAGTGTCGAAGTAAAAGACATCCAAATGGTAAATACTTACATATTCCCTAACGTAAAATTTACATCAAACTAAAACCATTCTTTAATACAAGTTTTTATTTTGGAAAATGTTTCAGTTTATCTT
>JAPDSC010151130.1:0-15228 GCA_026290005.1 Latrodectus geometricus
TCCGAATATTAGCCCTATTCTAATCGTAATTCTACTATTTTGAAAAGTGTTGACCTAAGTTTCCTTAATCATAAAAAATTTTTAATTTGTGGAAAAATCTTTGTTAGCTAGGATTACGTACTACAAAAGCACATTTGTATTGAACATCAAATAAAAAAGGTTCAACTTGAAATAATATTTGTACAATTCTTCTTCTTAGATTTGGGTTTGTATGTCATTGGGTACCTCTGCTTTAATCAGCATTTTGTACCGCCAAACCCAATGTTTCCTAGATCCAGTTGCTCGGGTCACCCATTTTAATAATAAAGTCCGATAATCCTTTAATGGAGTTTAGGTGAAACTCTCTAGTATGAAAGATACCTAAAGTTCATCTAGAGAGGGCAAGGGCCTCGCATTCATAAATGATATGCTTGGCCGTTTCCTCTTGCATATGACATTTCCGGCAGATAGAGTCTTGCTGAAACAGTCTCATTTTATGGAGGTATTTTCTGAAATGGTAGTGCCCAGTTATGAAACCTATGATTACGCGTATTTTCAGCTAAGAGCATCTTAGAATTTCAAAGGCAATCCTCGCTGATGATCCGCATCATACTTTTAGCGTGGGTTTGACCAGAAGTGTAGAGCTAAGCTTCGTACATCCTCTGTTTTTCCCATCTAAGAACAGTGGTTTTTGTGGTCTTCAAATTGATCCCACAGAAGTGTTCTGCACCAATGGGAATAAGAGAAGATCCTTGTATAGCAAATTCATCAGCCTTTTCATTATCTTCGATTTATTTGTGCCCTGGCACCCATACAAGGATCACCTTGTTTCTAGCTGCCAGTTCTGTAAGGTTCCTACATTCCAAAATCAGTTTAGATTTGATTTCCAAAGAATTGAGCGCTTTTAAAGCGGCTTGACTATCGCTAAAAATGGGAATCCGTTTACCGTGATATCCCTTCCTGATATTTAGTCGCAGACAGTGAATAATGGCCAGAACTTCTGCCTGGAAGACCGTAGCGTATCGCCCAAGGCTAACAAATAAGCTGGTTCTTGGTGACACGCCACATACTCCCAGTCCTGAAAGACTGTTTTTCAGTGATCTACCTGTGTACCAGATTAGATCTCCTGTTTTAGTTTCGAACATGTTGTCCCATTCGTCTCTAGTTGGAAAAACTATCTCAAAAGTCCTTTCAAATATGTATGACTTTCCCATGATGTCTGAGGGCATCAGGAAAGTAGGATCTTGAACTTCCCCGGTAATACCCCTCTAACTGCATTGAGAATGGATAGATATGAAGTGTTATCAAAGACACCCTGGATGTCGGGGAAAGTTGCCAAGGCAATTTCTTTTTGATCCAGAATGATTTCAATTTTAGAAACTAGCTGATGTAAAGCAGTTTCAATAGATTTGCCGGGTTGATAGGCAAATTGAAGCACATGCAAGGGACTGTTACTACCCAAGTAATCTCTAATATGCCGATCAATGATTTTTTCCATAATTTTGAGAAAGAATGAAGAACTACTGATAGGTTTGTAAGACGTTTGCTCACAAGTGTCTTTGCCAGGATTGGGAATGAAAACAATCCTGGTCTTCTGCCATATCTTTGATATGTAGCCCAGTGCTAAGCTAGCTCTGTAAATTCTAGTTAGGGCTGGTATGATAACCTCCTCTGCCTTCTGGATTATGATGGGCATAATATCATCAGGCCCTGGGCTCTTTAGAGGTTTTAAGGCAGGGATTTTCCATTTGACAATGTTGTGATTAACGATATTTTTAGCGATGGTCCATTGATCGCTATTGACTCTTAGCAAAGAGCCAATGCAGTGCTTCCCTTCGTTGCTATAAATATCTCTAGCCCCTGGAAAGTGAGTTTTGGTCATAATATCCATAACTTCTTTCCTAGAAGCAGCAAAATTACCTTCCTCGTCCTTTAAGGTGTCAACCAAAATAGATTCATCCCTTTTGAGGATTTTTTGGAGTCCTTCAGAGATAGAATCTATCTCTTCACAGAACTTCCTCCAGGGATTAATTTTGCTTTTCCTAGCAAGTTTGTTATAATTAGTGAGGGCCATTTTATACATAGTTCTCCCATTCACAATTTTTCTTAGTTTATTTGAAAAGTTTTCTAACATTTGCCCTTTCGACTGCTAAAGAGTCATTCCACCAAGGACATAAGAGTTTAACTCTCCTAGTGCGAACAGGGCAATTGTTATAATAAGAATCTAGAATACTACTGAGCAGAAGATCTGCTGTAACTTCTAGATCGTAGTTAATAGATCTGTTCCCGAGCTCAACCAACCCAGTCAAATCCTCCTGGAATTTCTTCCAATCCGTCTTAACTGGGTCTCTAAATATACGATCCAGACACACATTAGAGTGAATTTCAAAATGGATGTTTTGATGGTCTGAGCCAGAAGGTTCCATCTACTTTCCAATTTTTGATATTTTTACTAATTAGCGTTGTCGCTATAGCAATGTCAATTACTTCCGATCGATTGGAAGTAATAAAAGTTGGTTCGTTGCCCACATTTAGAATATCTAACCCGTAATATAGAATAAATTCCAATAGATACTCACCTCTTTTATTTGTGTCTATACTTCTCCAGACAACATGGTGAGCATTACAGTCTAGTACTAGGACTACCTGTAAATTGTTGTGTCTGCAAAAGTTCATGAGTTTGTGCAGAGAATGATCAGGTGGAGCCTTCTCTTCATAGGGCAGATACATACAGCCAAAAACAATTTCTCTTTCCCCTCCCTCTATGTTGAGTCTGACTTTTACAGCTGTCAAGTCCCTAAGGATAAATTCAGAGAGGGATAATACCTCAATGTTTTTATGTATAAGTATACAAGTTCTAGCATTACTATTAGTACAATAGATAAGCTTAACTTTAGTTCCTGGCATTGAGTCAAACAGAGATTGGATTGCATGTACAGGTACAGATTCCCATGCAGCTTCAACACGATGCCACAGTTCATCAACCGTAGTGACTGGCGTTTGGTGACGAGCCAGTCGCTTGGCAACCATTGACCAGACGTTTTCTATTGGTGAAAGATCTGGAAAACGTGCTGGCCAGGGCAACAGCCGAACATGTTCCGTATCAAGGAAGGTCCGTACAATACCGGCAACATGCGGTCGGGCATTATCCTGCTGAAACGTAGGGTTTCGCAGGGCACGAATAAAGGGTAGAGCCATGGGTCGTAACACACCAGAAATGTAACGTGTACTGTTCAAAGCACCGTCAATGCGAACAAGAGGTGACCGAGACGTGTATCCAATGGCACCCCATACCATCACGCCAGGTGATGAGCCAGTATGACAATGACGAATGCACTCTGCCAGTGTGCGTTCACCACGATGTCGCCAAACACGGATGCGACCATCATGAAGCTGTACACAGAACTTGGATTCATCTGAAAAGATGACGTCTCGCCATTTGTGTGCCCAGGTTCGTCGTTGATCACACCATTGAAGGCGCTCTTGTCTATGACGCAGCGTCAAGGGAAGCCGCAGCCATGGTCTCTGAGCTGAGAGTCCATGCTGCTGCAAACGTCGTCGAACTGTTCGTGCAGACACTTGTTGTCTTCCAAACGATCATGTTTCTTGACTCACGGCTCGTGACGTGGTTGCACGATCTATTACGGCCATGCGGATAATATGCCTGTCTTCTCGGCTGCTAGTGATAGGTGGACGTTGAGATCCCGCATGGCGTTCCGTATTACCGTCCTGAACCCATCGATTCTATATTCTGCTAACAGTCATTGTATCTCGACCGACGCGAGCAGCAATACTGCGATAAGATAAATCGCAACCCCAGTACGCTACAATTCGACCTTTATCAAAGTCAGAAACGTGCTGGTACGCATTTCTCCTTCTTACACGAGGCATCACAATAACTTTTCACCAGGCAACAACGTTCAAATGCAATTTGTGTATGAGGAACCGGCTGAACAATTTCCTCATTTAAACACAATGTAGGTGTCGCTACTGGCACCTGCTTTGTCTGAATGCGCTGAAAAGCTAATCATTTGCATATCACAGCACCTTCTTCCTTTCGTATAAATTTCACGTCTGTAGCATATCGCCTTCTTGGTGTAGCCATTATAATGGCCAGTAGTGTATATTAATCAAGATTATTTAAAATAATCATTATATTAAAATTTTTTTATTTTTCCTCAAATTATTCAAATATGAACCTTATAGCCATCTATTGGACACAAATGCAAATCTGAAAACACAAAATTTAGTTTTAACTATTAATCTTAATATTTGAATATCATTGAAAAAAATTAACTTCATGTATTTGAAAACTACTATTGAGATGTTTCATAAAAATTGCACATTTTCATTTTAAAAGCCGAAATGGCCTGGTTGGTTAGTTTGTCGTTCTCATTATCGAAAGGCAGTGAGTTCGTATCCCGGTTTGACCGAAGATCCGTCGTGTTCACTAACGGCGACTAGAGCATGTCCAATAGATCGTGGTGGCAGAGGTCTAGCATTAGCTACTTTCACTTATTTGTAAAGCCTCAAGGAAAGTTAGGTACAGAGTGCTTGTGCAACATTTTCATTTCAGCAATGAATGTTCAGTTTAAAAATATAATTCGCTCTTTTTCTAAGAGTGCTTATAAAATATTTGATTATATGCTCTGGTAGGAATTTACTATTTTGACAAGCGAGTAATTCTGCTTTCCATTGAAGTTCAATCTATTCAATATTAAAGCAGAGGAAGAAAACCAATTTTCGCTTTATGATTATTTTCATAAAATTATACTTTAAAAAAATAATTTAATTTAAAAATTTATTTTGTGTTTATATATTCAGAACCTTAAGAAAGATTTTTGCATTAAACAACCAACATGTTATATTTGATAGTAGAAACACATTGAATTGCACAGAATGTTTCTATAATCAAATATAACATCTTAATACAAATATTTCATGAGTTTATATTGCTGCATATTTTATTATAGTAAATTTTAAATATAGAACACATACATAAAATTGTCAAAAATCATAACTTATGATAAATAGATTATAACAATCTTCAAAAAACATTTTAATCAATCAGAATATGATATATTATACTGGCTGTTCTTAATAAAGGGGAATCGTAATTTATTACCACAATTCTTTGTAAAATTTTTAAATTACAAATAGCTCTTGAATATCAACCTATATATCTGCCAATTTTTATGCTTACATAACTACATTTGCACAGATTTGGGAACTATTTTTTTCAATTTATAATACTGATATGCACAAAACACTCATTTGCAGTAACATTTTGTTTTGTATTGTTTACAATTTTACTCTCTGGATCTTACAATTCATCTCAAAACCATACATTCTACAGCTAAACTGTATAAGTTGTAAACTATGTTTATCTATTGCTTTAAGGTACACAAAACTAATTTTTATTTCTAAACTAGGAAAAGATAATTACTATGAATCTAAATCTCTTGTAGATTATTTAACCTTATTAATTAAGACAATCGATGGGGTAAGAGTACTGAATTTATTTTTTCAGGACAATATTTTCAAGAAATATCAGGACATATTTCAATAATTAAACAAAACCAATGCTACTTTTACAGATTAATTTCTGTTTTATGCATATAACACATTTTAGAAAAGAATAAACTATTTAATAAATTCTGAGTTTTTTAATTTTTAATACAACAATATGAAAAATCATACAGAAATTTAAACTTTTTATAATGAACATTTTCTGAAAATTAGTAAGTTACATGATAAATGCTTTAAATTAACAGTTAATTTATGTATAATTGAATAATGTTCATTTTGAACTGTATGCATTAGCATTTAATTCCGATAATTTAATATACTGCGCTTTTTTAACTTATCATTCACAGAGGTAATTTCTGCATTAGCAGTAGACAACATCATTTATCCAACTTTCACATCACTCATATTATCATCACTAATAGCACATGCTATTTTTTTAGTTGCATCATCCAAAAGTTTTTGAGCTACACACTCATTTTCAAGCAAATTTTTCTTTTCTTTCTCAAGTGCATTAATTATTTTGTAACAGGTGCGATTGTTTAAACTTTTTTTCACAAGTAAACTTCTATGTCTTCCTCATCCTTTCTTCTCTAATTGTGTTGCATCTTTTGATTTTTCCATATCAGATGCATATTCTGCATGAAATTTCTGAATATAATGCATCACTTCTTTGGTATATGGAATGAAGGAAACAGAATTGACACGCATTCAAATAACATCATGACAAATTCGTAAACTTTGAGCTGTTAATTCCGATAAAGAAGCACTCTTCTTTGTCACAAATTGTTAATTGAAAAACGTCTTTCTGGTTGGGAATTTATATTCAATAACGACCGACATGCTTTAACAACTCTAGAAAGAGTAGGATATTTTATATAATCACCAGCATCTTTTATATAGAAAACCGCATTCCAATATTTACAGATATTTTGATCATTATCATAATCATTCACAATCAAAGTCACATCTTCACACGTGTACAGAATCCACTCTTCATTCATCTTATCAAAGTCTGAAGAAGTTTTATCCACATGAGGTATATGTTGAATTATTCTGCTAAATGAACTCCTAGACTATTTCCTTTTTCTATTATAAGGAGACAAACACTGGAGATCTTTGAGTAAAGGATTGTTACAGGAAGTTTTTGAAGTTGCTATAGCAACCTCTGACACTTTGTAGAAATGTTGTTTAATTAGTAAGCTCCTCCCGTACTGCTGTTGCACCATGACCTATTTCAATCTTGTTTAAATTTAACCAATTTTTTCTTGCCCCCCAGGGGGTTTACTTTCTTTAAGTAAACACGGGTGTCAAAATCCCGAGGTACCCCAGTGATCTGTCCTCTTCTTTCTTTTCTTCTCTCCCCTTCTGCTCTTTTTCTTGCTTTTCTTCCTCAATGTGGTTGCCTCTCATGAGGTTGAGAGCTCCCCTTGAACAGCTGTCGCCGCTCTGTTGTTAATAGCTACTCTTGGGGACTAAATCACCACGTGTTTGCCGTGCGTGGAGACCCGGGTCCCTGGAAAGGAGGATCCTAGTAATTGAGGCCCCCAGTGACCAATACATTACTTTGGCCTCTGCTTCAGGTAAACGGGAGGTGTGTTGTGGTTCTCAGCACATCAATCGGCTTTATGGATCAAGCGATTGGTACATTTGCTGGATGACTCGTTAAGGGTGGAGGCCATTACAGGGATGTACTGTGAGCGTATAGGACTTGACTAGCACTGGTGCAGCTGGTCTGCATCCCCTTGTTGGACTCGGTGGTGGGTGGTGCGGTCAGGTCCCGAAATTTTAAAAATATACTGATGGAGAATAAAAACTATTCTTTTATCCCACGGGAGCAATGTACAGTAAATTTTTTTATTATAACAAGAAAAGAGGTAAATTTTGAAAATGTTTACTTTTTTCTGATTCAAAAGGGAATATCGGGTGCAGTAGGGGAAGTTAGGAATATAAAAAAACTGCGATCTGGTGAATTACTTGTGGAGGTTGCATCAGCAACACAATCCTCCATTATCTCCAATATGAGAATATTGGAAAACATCTAGGTGACCATCTCGCCTCATCGAAATTTGAACTTTTCTCAAGGAGTGATCTCAGCAAGGGATTTGTTAAATACGCCTACGGAAGAAATCCTAGAAAATCTAAAGGATCAGAAGGTCTGCGGCGTTAAGCGCATAACTGTCAGAAGAGATAGAAAGTACATTGATACGAAACATCTCATTCTGACATATGCCACGCCAGACCTTCCAGAAAATATGAAAGTTGCATGTATGCATCTGCCCGTAAGGCCGTATCTTCCTAATCCCTTATGCTGTTTCCAGTGACAACATTTTGGACATTCAAACAACTCTTGCAGATCAAAACCTACGTGCGCTCGTTGCGCAGTAGTTGGCCATGAGAGTACCAATTGTACTGCTAAGGAGGCGTGTGTCAACTGTAAAGGTGACCACCCTTCCTACTCTCGAAATTGTCCAATATGGGTTCTGGAAAAGGAGATCACTACTTTGAAAATAACTAACAAAATTTCATATCCGGAGGCTCGACGTATTGTCACATCTCGCACGTCAAAGTCTGGAGTAAGCTATGCAGCCGTAGTTAAAAATTCACCCGATCCAGTAGTACTCAAACGGATTCCTGCACAATTCCCCTTGTTAGATTACCCCAAACATCTACTCAAAACCTAAAACCCAAATTATCTCCGATTTCTAAAAAAGCTCCTACATACAAATCAAAATCTGCAAAGGCTTACAAATTAAAATCTGTTAAAGTGGGTTCTTCTAGGCCCCCAATATCCACCCGCAAAGCCTTATTGCCGGAGGCTGATGCTGTATCTCTGCATCCCTCGGAAGATGATATGTCATTCGAGGAATCGGCAGATGATATGTCTTCCAGCTCCAGGAGAGGTGCTTTTAGAACTAAAGAATAACTTCCTTTGTTTCTTAGAACTGCCATGATTTACGCTCTCATTTAGATGATATCAAGTCCTTAACTTCAGCTCTTAGCCCCGCATGTTTGGCACTTCAGGAAACTTTCCTGAAATCATCCAACAGTGTCTCCATGCGTGAGTTTAATTGCTTTAGAAAAGACTGTGGTGACGATGGTTCAGTGCCTGGTGGAGTATGCATATTTACATCCAATGATTTTCCCAGCACTGTTCAACCATTAAATACTACTCAACAGGCTGTAGCAGTGAGAATTCACACAACTTGTTTGATAACAGTCTGTAGTTTATATTTGCCATCACATGATATCATCCACCAAGAGGAACTTGATGAGTTGGTTGATCAGCTGCCAACACCATATTTGTTACTCGGAGACTTTAACGGCCATAATACTTTGTGGGGAAGTGATGATATTAATTCTCATGGTCACCAGATAGAGCAGTTTATTTCTGATAACTGTCTCTGTCTGCTTGATACCAACGAGAAGACATACTTCCACGTACCCACAAGAACATTTCATTCTCTCGATCATGCTATTTGTTTTCCTTTACTTCTGCCATTGTTAAATTTAACAGTAGGGAGAATGATCTGCATAACAGCGATCATTTCCCACTCGTCGTCTACCAGACTGGAGGTAGTAGTGTACGACAACGTCTACCTAACTACGTTTACAGTCAGGCAGATTAGACTCTATTTGCACAATTGGCAGTTATTGATAACGAAAGTATTCAACGAGAGTAATTAATGAAGCCGTTTACAAAGTCACTGAAACAATTATTAGTGCAGCTGATTCTGCAATTCCAAAATGTTCCTCTATATCACACAGGCGTTGTAGACCATGGTGGAATGATGAATGTAAAAATACTTACAAGAAACATAGGAAGCTATGGGGGTGGTTTCAGAGGTACCCCACAACGCAGAATCTAATCGCATTTAAGAGAGCAAAAGCATTAGCTCGTCGACGCAGTCAGAAGGAATCCTAGTCTTGCTATCTTTCTTCAATAACATCTTCCACATCCAGTAAGGAGTTATGGAGAAGAGTGAAAGCAGCCAATGGTATTTATACGGAGTTCTCAATTCCCGTTTTGAAGACCGGAGCTGCTATATACTCTTCTCCAATGGATATTGCTAATGTCTTTGGTGAAACATTTACTAGCGTTTCAAGCTCTGACTCTTATAGTCTTTCGTTTTTAAGGACAAAGAGTCGAGCTGAGCAAACATAAATCCGTTTCAACTATAGACAAGCTTTTCCTTACGACTGCGATTTTCGGATGTTGGAATTAAAGCGAGCATTACAGCAGGCCAATAATACCAGCCCAGGACCTGATGGAATTAGTTATCAAATGCTTCGACATTTAAATCTAGACTCCCTAATGAACTCATTACATTTGTTCAATAGGATCTGGACTGAAAATGAATTCCCATCAATTTGGAATGAAGCAACAGTAATTCCGGTCCTTAAGCCTGGTAAGGATCCTTCAGAGCCATCAAATTATCGACCAGTAGCTCTGACGAATTGCTTTTGCAAGACTCTTGAACGTATGGTCAACGCCCGTCTCGTGCATGTCTTAGAAGAAAATAAATGTATGCATGTTAATCAAAGTGGTTTTTATAAAGGAAGATCCACTCTTGATAACATTGCATACTTGGAAACCCAAATCCGCAACGCTTTCGTGCGGAGGAATCATCTGGTTTCCAGCTTCTTAGACACCGAGAAGGCATATGACCGTACATGGCGATACGGAATTCTCCGTTCATTATACGATTTTGGCTTTCGGGGTATTCTTCCGATATTCCTACAGAATTTCTTAAGCTCCCGTGTTTTTAAAGAACGTATTGGTCACCTTTTGTCCAATACTTTTCTTCAAGCCGAGGGTGTTCCCCAAGGCTCTATTTCAAGTGTAACAATTTTTAATTTATACATCAGTTCCATGCTTCATCTTCTATCACCTTCAGTTTATGGCACAATGTATGTAGATGACCTGCAAATATCTTGCCAGGGATCGAACATGCGTTTAATTGAGAGACAATTACAAACATCTATTAATAAAATAGCTGCATGGAGTGCAGAGAATGGCTTTATACTATCTCCTAGCAAGAGCTGCTGTGTCCATTTCTGCAAGAAGACCAGCATTCACAATGATTTTGTTATCAAACAGAAAAACACTCAAATACCTGTAGTCAACGAGATTAAATTTCTTGCTGTGATATTTGACCGAAAGTTGACCTTTCTTCCGCATGCTTTACATCTGCGGAAGAAGTGTGAGCGATCGCTTAATATCCTCAGGGTATTATCAAATACATCTTGGGGTGCTGATCGCTTGTCACTGCTTCGTGTCTATCAATCAATCATTTTGTCTCGTATTGACTACGGATGTGTTGTCTATGGATCTGCAAGGTCTTCTGTTTTACGCAGATTGGATACTGTGCATCACTCTGGTTTGAGAATATGTTCAAGCGTATCCGCACATCACCCGTCCAGAGTCTTTATGCGATTTGTCAGCAATTGCCTTTAGACCTGAGACGAATGCAGCTGTCTCTTAATTATTACGCTAAGGTTATGTCTGACAGACAATATCCCTTACGATCCTTGATATATACGCCTGCATTGAAGAGATTATATGATGCTCGTCTCTACAGCATCCAACCTTTTCTCAGTCGAACTAAAGCTCAACTCCATTTGACAGACCTATATGATGTCCGTTTTATTAAAACTGACATTATATATTATTTATTAAAACGGACTTACATTCACATTTACCCTGGTATAATCTACACATAACTATTATTAATCCATTTGCTCAATTTACAAAATTGGACACCACAACAGTTTTTTTAACAGCTTTGTATAGCCCATCGCTGTCAGTATTCACCATACACGGCTGTATTCACAGGTTTATCAAAAACTACAGGACATGTTGGCTGTGGCATATTTTATGCTGATACCAGTTATGGTTACAGCCTCCATACGTCCTGCTCCGTCTTTACAGCTGAAGCTACGGATATCCATCAAGCCCTTCAGATAGTGAATGCAGAGCAGTTTAATAAAATCTGCATGTATACTAACAGTTTGAGTGTTTTAGAAGCGTTGAAAAACTATAATAATTGTCATCCAATTGTGTCCAAGGTTTTCGGAGATTCGGATTCCCTTGCTGGCAAGGGTTATGACATCATTTTCTGTTGGATCCTAGGTCATGTAGGTCTAGAGGTAAATGAAAAGACAGATGCAGCCGCTAAAGCTGTATCGTCCTTACTCCATTCATCTGTTTCTCTTTTCGACGTGAGAAGGGTTGTAAAAACATTTGTTAAATCTCTCTGGCAGGAGTTATGGAGTATGAAGGTCTCTAATAAATTATGAGCCATTTTCTCATATTTCATTCCATCATCAGTTTTACCGATACGAAGAGCAGATGTTAGATTAACTCGCCTTCGTATCGGACCCACACATTTCACACACAGACATTTGTTTTTAAATCCATGGTGTGAATGAACCATATACAATTTATCATATTTTAATTTCATGTCATTATTTTAACCAACAACGTTTACAATTTTTTAAAACCAATATTTTAATAATGTTTGATTTGCTGGGTGATCCACCCCACAGAAACCTATTTGCATTTTTAAGAGCAATAGGTTTCTTGCATTTTATTTAATTAATATTTAAATTTTGTTTTTCGTTTTTTACTTTATATATTCTAGCCTTTATTACATTATATACAACTTTTTTTTAAAAAAATTTTAATGTTGCTTGGGTTTTGAAAAAAAAATATTTATATACGAAATCATACTTTTGGCGCAGCTTGTCCAATTCTGGACCTTGCGATAAAACCCAACCAACCAACCAATTTTTTCCGGAATCAACATCAATTTGTAGCAACTTTACTCCATTTTTTTTTCATAGATTTCTTCTGGGTTTAAAAATTTAAACATAATACAGAGAACAAGTTCATTTAACTTACTGTACATCACATACACTAAAGGTTCGATTTTTTGCATTAAAAATAAATATGGTTCAAAAGTTTCACAAAAAAATGAAACAAAATGCAGATATGCCAGAGTCTTAGGGTTTTTCAAATGTTTTATAATCCAAAGATGTCAATCAGAAAGAGGAGATTTCGACTCTTTAGGTACTTTAACAATGAAATATTCCTTTAAAATAACATACTGCTCAACGATTCTCTCACAAACTGATCCCAAAGTTAACCAATGACTTTCAACATGACGAAGGAAACTATGTCTAGCTAAAGTTTCTTTTAGTATTTCTAACTGTAAGGAATGATAATCTTCCTTTCTTGCAGGAGATAATTACGTAGTGCTCCATGGTTTAAGTGTAAGCAACGTCCCAAATCAATTAGTACTGGTAAACTTTGCTTACTCAGTTCACTATTTATTTACTTTAAAACAGCTAAATTTACTCTTATTCCAACCATTGACAACTGCATTAATTTTTCTAAATTCAAACCATTATTTTCAATAAAATTTAATAAAATTTTATTGGCTTCAGCGTGCCCTAAAAAATGTGATTCGAGGTAACAAATGACATTTTTCCCTTGTTTATCCAACCAATATGAGATGTAAATATCCAACTGTTTCTTTATTTGTTTTGTAGTAGTTTCATCGAAAAGTAAAACAAAATATGAAGTGCCGATATCCCGAAACAAAAGAGTTTTGAAATACGGACCTAATCCAAAATTAATCATATACCTGACTTTTTTGTCAAATAATTTGAGATTTTTTGCTATGAAGGAATCATAACAAGTTAATAATAAAAGCATGGGATGAAACCAAACGGAAAATATTTCATTCAATAAAAATTTTAATTTGATAATACTGTTACAAATTTAAAAATAATAATTGTATTTGTCATAAAATACCTCAGACAGATCGGAAATACTCACATTTTAGGGCAAAAATTGCGGTATTTAGAAGTGTTGTTCGTTAAAAGCCGTTTTTCTAATAATTTGGTGACTTAATGATGTTTTGGCGAGAAACTTGCCGACTTGGCGAGAAATTTAGAAGTGAGTGAGTTAGTTTTTCAGTTTTGTGAAGACGATTAGTCGTAACTGCTAGAGAAACTGTCTGAGGTATTTGAGACCTCTGAGCTGTTTCTTATCGTATCCGACGAATTGTGCTGTATTAATTGTGATTGTTACAGCTGGAATTTTTACTAATAAAAGTCTTGGGTACATTAACTGGTTGTTTTATTCAACTCTCAATCAACACGAACCCTGAAGCGCGGTACAACTTGTGTCAGAAGTGGGGTTGAAGAGTTGATGCAGCGTGTCACAAGAACGATGGATATGGATTTCATGAAAAATCTTCTCGAAAAACTAGCGGAGCAAATGACTGAGATGAAAGCTAGACAGGAGGAGATGAAAGCTGGACAAGAAGAGATTAAAACCGAGATGATGAAAGAGATAAAATCTGGACAGGAGGAGCTTAAGAAGGACATTGTAGGTGTTAAAGAAGAATTCTCCAACATCATTCAGGAGATGAATGCAATAGAAGAAAAGGTAACTTCAGTGGAAATTAAAGTTTTGGAGATAGAAGAAAACGTTGAAGCATTAAACAATATGAATAAGGAGATTGAAAGCTTGAAGAAGCAAATGTCAAACAAACACGAGGAACCCAACGTGCCATTTATGCCTTCCCTAGCACCGATTAAACTCTCAAACTTCGATGGAAAATCATCCTGGCAAGTATTCAAGAAGAATGGAAGCTAATGGATAAAATCCCCAAGCGCAAGCTCTGCACCTGGCGGCATCCTTAAGAGGAGACGCGGCCGACATCCTCGAGACGCTTCCGGAAGAGCAGAGGCACGATTTCCAAGCCGAACTGCGCTTGAGCTGCGGTTTGGAGAGAGCACTAAAGAATATAGTAGTCTACAGTTAAAGTCCCGCTATCAAAAAGCGAGTGAAAGTCTGCAAGAATTGGCTGCCGATATTCAGCGACTTTCCCATCAAGCATTTTCGGACTGCCTAGCTGAGACACGACAAGATCTGGCTCTCTATCATTTCATCGATAGTGTGAGGGATCAGGAGATACAGAAAACACTTAGACTCGCCGATGTCAAAGATATCGGATCTGCCCTAATCTACGTACATAAGATAGAGGCTGCCCAGCAGACCACGCGTAAAGACCGGCACTCAGTCAGAGCCGTTTCTGCTACGGAGAGGATGATCTAAGAAAGCAAATTGAAGAGCTGCGGCGAAAATTCCGTAGCTTAGAATTGAGTAAAGGTGGCAAAAACACGAAAATTCAGTGTTGGACTTGCGGTGCAGTCGGACACGTCCGTAGAGACTGCCCGAAACCAAAACATGGTGGAAATGATCTTCCACCACAGCAGGGGAGTCAGAAGCCCCATTTCAAATTGTTTCACATTTCTTCCGTAAGCGTCGGTGACAACGGACTTTTCGTTATGGGATATGTCAACGAAGTTCCCTGCAGAATGATGATAGATACTGGAGCCAACGTAACTATCATTAGGACAGATTTGGCTCGCAAATTTGGTGAGAAACTCATCTGGACGCCACCCTGCATTACCCTCCAAATTGTGACAGGTGATAAGATTAAAGTGCATGGAAAAGTCAATCTAAACATTGCATTTGGTAATGCCGTGTATCATCATATGGCATATGTCGGCGATATAAATGACGAACTTATTCTTGGATTGGATTTCCTCAAAGAAAACCATTTCGAGTTAGATTTTAAAAATAATGAACTACACTCATTGTGAAGTTCTCACGATCCTGTCGTCTCCAGGATGGTTGAATAACAC
>JAPDSC010151138.1:0-11329 GCA_026290005.1 Latrodectus geometricus
GATCTTTTTTTTAAAAATAAATTTGAAAAGGAATTTATCTATCACATTGTAGATATAGGAAAGATAATGTCTGGTCCAAATACTGAATGACTGCTCAAAATATTCATTTTTGAAATAAAAATTTGCCAATCTACAAGATTTGCGTTTTTTATTTTTCTATATAATAGTGTGAATTATTGCATCTTAAGCGTGATTTATTGCATCTTATTTTATACCTTAGTAAATTTACTAGCCTTTTCCATTTTCAGTAGCATTCTTTATTCAATTATAAGAACATTAAAACTATCTATTCGCAATAGTTGTTTCGCTTAACTATACATGCAGTATTACTTTGAATTCCATATAAAAAGTATGGTTGTTGATTGTGTTTCTTCTTTTTCTAACTATGATTGAAGGATTTGCCTGACTATATTAACGATTTCATTCTAGACTATCATTAATAATTCAATATTCAGCTGTCGTGCGATAAACTCAAATTTGAATTACAATAAATTTGTAATCTTAGAAATGGTAATTTTATTATGATACTGCTATATATTTATAAAATTACTCAAACGTATTTATTTTATATGTTAGTAAATTTACTAGTCTTTTCTTCTGAAGATATAATTCATTTTCTTTGTTACATCGTCTGCGAACAGAGAGGCTTATGGAAAATTTCAATCAACAAAGTGCACGTTACAAAGAAGAGAGCCTAATGTTTCTCAAATAATGCCCCTTACCATCATATTCTTGTTACTGCATCATCCACTTATAACATATTTGTGTAATATCCAATTCAGCAATTCATGAGCTCCTAGCGTGGGTGTAGTTTATGATTATTTTCAATATATCTTAAATTATTGATCTCGGTCGTATTAATTAGCTCTTGTGAGCAAAAAATGACCATTGAGTGATAAACAAAATCACACCAAATCTCGGTCACATTAAACTTCATATGAAAAAAATGCCTAAATTTATAAGATATTCTGCAATACATCGAAATGTTAAAATTTTACTGTGTAGTTAAACTTATCAGCATCTCCAATAAACACTTTTCCAGCAATATAATTCATTCATCACTAAGAATTATTTATAAATATTTAAAGTATTTTCTGTATACTATGAATAATTTTATCAAGTGAATCTTATTTCAATGAAATGTTGATATTTTAGATGGTTAGGCAATAAAACAAAAGTCTAACAAAACCAGTTTGAATCTTTTATTAGATTATCAATATTGTTTGAATATAAGCTTTGTATAAAACTTTAGAATAAAAATTTATACAATAATTATAAATTTAAAAACCTAACCACCAAAATGCCGTTATTATTTCCTGTTATTTAATTGTTGGTAAAAAAAAAATCTTAGCAATATTTATAATTATCCAGTGTAATATTTAATCAAAACAATAAATAGATGCATATGTGAAAAACAGTAAAAACATTTGGAAATTTTAGAAAAATAATTTTTTTAATTAGAATCAGGTGAAAATTCGCTAAATAAATTGAAATTTTAATTTTTATTAATCATTAAGTAGTTGTTTGTTTCGTTGGAATATGGCTTAATATCTAGCATCACTTCTCAACATTATGGAATATCATTCTGTGGGTATTTTGTAATAGCTTTCAATATTTTATTCAATTATAGAATATTCAATTTTAAAAACTTCAGCAATATAGTCTTAAAAATTCCGAAATAGTTGTCTTTTTTTCCAAATTGTGTCTTTGACCAATTCTTCCTTTCTTGCCGGCGGTCAGGTTTTTACTGGTTTTCTTATTGTCATCTTATCATCATTCTGTGGTTGAAATTTTTATGAGATCAAATATGTTTTATCAAATAACTGTAAATGACATACAGGGCCTATACACTGTGAAGATCAAGACAGACGATTATATAGAAAAATAATTATTCGTAAATACTCGCCTTTAATTTAAATTTTCTTTTGTTATTAATATTGGAAATTCAGATTTTACAAACATCAGTGATATTGCTTTAAAAATTTTCTGAAATTGTTATATCTTTTAAATAGAGTATTTCACCTATTCCGATTTTTTTGCTCATGAGAGAAAAATAACCATTTCCTGATTAAGTTACAATCATACAAGAACTGTTTAACATTAAATACGCTATTTCATAATTAAAATCTGTGATCGATTTTTCTTATATTTCTACTTCTCAATATTCGCAATTGATTTCTTAATCCTGTTTTCAAAATCAGTTCTTAAACTTAAATATTTTGAACAATTCTTTTGTCAAATATTGGCCAATTGTTTATTTAATTGATATGACCCTTTTAGTTTAACGAGCATTGTTGAAATAGTTTGATTATTATTTCTTAAATAAGAGGTACGTTCAGATTCACGTAGATTATTTTCTCCATTGTTCAATTATACTTCTAGTTATTTTCTAATTTTTGCAGCAATTAAAATAGGTATTTAATAAAATATTGCTCAGTTTGTGAACTTACAGGTGTAAAGCGACTGTTTAAAATTTGATTTTTGGGAAGCATAAATATTGTTTTATCTTTGTTAGATTTAAATATATTTCTATGCTTTTGAATAGTATAAACCATATTCTTAGTATTAAAACACTACACATATTTTATAATGTTAATATCGCACAGCTCTTATATTATAATTGTAACATAGAACGTTTTTTATAAAGAATTAAAATTCCGTCAATAATAGTTACAATTTTCGACAAATTTAAAATGAATATGTTGCGAACAGTTGGCAACTAAATTTGAAAATTGCTTTATTTATTTTGAAAGTACTAAATTAAGTTCTTTAAAATTTCTTCATTGTTTAAAAAAATTCTTGTAAAATAAATGAAAATTAAAATTTCGTATGTAAATGCATAAACTTCTCTTTAATAAACTTAACATAGAAAGAAAATGTTAAGTGTATTAAAGAGAAGTTTATAACTCTTTGCTTGATATATCCTAATAACATCAGAAATATATACGCGTTATCTTTCTTAATCTATTAAGTTGCTTGTTCAATCCAGATATTGATTTAGTAAAGGTTCTTGAATGTAGCGTTGATGATAGAATCAAGGATTTTTTGTTTTGATTCTGTGCTCATTGATTAACCATACTTCTTTTTGTACTACGTTATGTTAAGCATCTTTGGTTATAATTGAATATTGTTCGTTTATCGGTACTATTGTTACTGTGATACAAATATTAAAAATAAAGAAGTGATCCATACACACACACACAAAAATTTAGAAGAATACTAAACTATCAAATATTTTTCTCATACGGTGATCATTCATAAAGATATTAATTGTTGTCTTATGTTGTATTAATTTCTTAATTACAATAAAATTTTAAGAAAAGTAGGGAAATATCTAAGAAATCAGAAAATATAGACATTTTTAATTTTTGCTTAGAATCTAATTTTTAAAACAGAAGCTTTTATTCAGTAAATTGATGAGTGCTAAACACCAAAATTTAAACTTATGTAAAGGTAAGCAATGTTGAATAGTAAATGAATGATAATTCTATTGTCGTTGGAACTCGTTCTATTCTCGTTGTAAGTGGAAATCATGATATAACCTATTATTTCAAGACTTCATTTAATACGTGTGGTTAGGATTCTCTTTGTTTAAACAGTTTAAAATTGCTTTATGTTCGTTCTTTAGAGATGTTATATTGCGATTGATCAATTGTGATCATTTCAGTGATCTTATTAAAATTTTTAACGAGGGCCTATTTAAATGTGAGGTGCATTTTTAATATGAAATATAGTTGAACTGAACCGAGTAAATCCAAATTTTACATAACAGTATCGGGACCATAAATGCTATCCACAGTTTCCTTCGCCTTCATTTTCAAAATATCAAATTTTGTTTTAGGTTTGAGATTTACACTTTCAGGAGAATGATATTGAAAGAGAAACATACGTGTGTATAAGACCCGCACTGGGAAAAAAAATTTCTGATCCATTGTGCTATCCAAAATTGAAAAAGAATGCTACAATACCCATATTTACTGGTTGTCCTTTATATTTTTTGCGTAAATAAGCAAGAAATAGAATCACCTGAAACAAAAAGAATAAAATAGAGAATGAGCAGCTGAGCAGCTTTAGTTTGGTATCAAATTAGGTGAAGAAAGTAAAGCCAGTGAAGATAAAAAAAAAGTAAGTTTTATTTCTTATGAGGGATTTCTAAATTCCCTAAAAATTTTTACAATTTCTTCCTATTGGATAATTATTACAAAATCAGACAGTACAATATTTGGTTACACTGAATTTAAAAACTCCCTGTTACAGCATTGTCTGTAGTTGCACGTAATGTTAAAAGAATATCCTCAAACAGAATTGAACTAAATATTTGCAATTGTATTAAGTTACTAAAATTCATCAAATTAAGTGAAATATCCGATATCTTGTAATTATTTACAATCTCTTTTAACTTTATTACTTACAATAACAGTTTTTGACATGTATATATTAATAAATTTAATAGAAACGTATTTAGATGAAATAAAAAGTGACACAGATATATTTTTAAAAGAGCAAATGCAATTACTTAATATAAAGAAAAAACAGCACCGTTGTTTCGCACAAAGTATTATTTTCTCTACTTCACTTTTTTCAATATCTCCATGCTAATTATACTTTGATTACTAATTCTTATATTTTTTGTGTTACTGCTCATAGTTATTATAACATAAAATTTGTTTTTGAATAAATCATTTCCTTATGCATATTCTTGACTTGCATTTAATTGTATAACAATGAGTATTCAATGTGTAATAAATGTTCACATTTTTAAAATTTTATAAATAAGGTACTTTTTTCATTTAAAGTAGAGTTTTATTTTTAATGTTATTTACTTATTTATTTAAATTCGAGAATATACAATTTGATCTAATTATGATATTAAAATTCTAATATTAAATTTCATAAAAATTATTAACGGAATAAACAATCTCATTTTTCATGTCTTATTATTTTTCGATAAATATTGAAAAAAAAATTCCAATTTAAAGTTGTATGTCAATTTTAGTGTAATTTACTTGTTTTAACATCGAGGAAATGCAATTTGATATAATAATAAATTATTCATAGAACTGTTTTAGTAACAAATAACGCAGGGTAAACAACTTTAAAATCTCCTTTTTATATAAGTTTTACTATTTTTCTAATAAAATAATAAATATCAAGTAAAGCAAAATTCTTCTATCTTTAAATAACGAAATAATTCATTAAGTTTATATAAAAAGTTTCTTTGACACATCAAAAATTATTTTCTAAAAATAAAAATAAAAAATTAAGGTTTGTTGAATGTGATATTTATTTAATTTATTAAAAAAAATTAGACATTTGATGGTTTCACGCAAGCAAATTTTACTTCTTTTGCAATTCATCACCGACGGCGAAAACTTCAACAAGTCTTCCTTGGACGAGTCATAACTTATGCGTTCAAGCCTTGCATTCTAGGGGGTGTTGATATACTATCCCCTAACTGTTTTGAGTAGTATATGTTAAATTTAATCATATAAATATAATTTTGATTATACAATCAATGTTACATTGTTGAGGAAAATTGATTTTAATTTTTATCTTTTATTATCGCTAATTTTGAATTTTTGAGGCATTTTACATGAAAGCTGTAAAAAAATGTAAGGGCCCAAAAAATTCTCATTCTTAATATTGCAAAAATCTACTAAACCAATGAGCTGCAAAAAGTAGTGACAAATTATTTTTCTTGTTTCAATAAAATTCCTCGTAAAGCAATCCTGTCTGGAACATCTGATAAACAATGATGAAATGAATTATTTCTTCAAGTAGAGGAATTCGATTAATCACACAGGAGTTAAATAAATTTTAAAAACTAATCTTTATAAAAATATTTAAGAGTTATAAAAATTTTTCTCGAGAAAAAAGAACGGAATTTTACAAAAATGTTTGTAAAACATTTACATGAATTGTAAACATTTGTCTTTGATATTATTTTTTTGAACAGGAAGGCTAATTTGACTGGACTCAAACCACACAACAAACATCTACCTCAGAATTGACGCACTCGCTAAATGATGAACTTAAAACTAAAACACTAACCATTTTTCATTCATTAACTTGGTCCTAGTCCACGAAACTCTAAGAATCTTATTCAGAATTGACAGTACAATCTTACTCAGAATTTAAGGCTATTCACATACTCTAGAAATTTATCATATTAAAATCTTACGAAAACACAAATTGTAATTGAACGATCGTTGTTCTAGCCATCCATTCAGGGACTCGTATGTTCACCCATTACTTGGATTAATTAGGATTGCAAAATGTTTTGAAAAGCAATTCATAATCCAAAGATCCCAATTAAATAAGTTCTCGCATTAAAAATATGATTTTTGTACAAAAAACCAGCAATTCTAACTTATAAAGGGTTTACATACTAGAGAACATGCGCAGCTTAAACGCAAAATTTTTAATGTTGCTATGTAGATAGTTAATTATTGCTTGTTATCAAATTTTTCTGTATATTTATCACATACTATATTTCTCATATTTTTTTTTAAATACAAAAAGAGCATTGGAAGTCTAAACAAAAGTTTAAACAGATCCTAATGATTTTAAACCTTTTTGAACAGCATCCTTAATTTTTATGACTACTATATCTATGGACTTATACCTCTCATTCCAATCCCAGTTATTATTTCTTTATTTTCAATAACAATATAAAGAGCAGATATTGAGAACTATGAATACTTATCTACGTATGTATTTAATTATGAAAAAATTAATAAAGATTTAGAATCCTAATTATATGTAGGACAATAAAATTATATCCCAAATATTAATAATTTAGATAAGAAAAATTAATCGTAGAACGAAAGTCAAGGAGTATTCTGCAACAAATGCCTTATTTCACAAGGCAAATCATTGCATCAATCATGATGCTTTCGTCATGGATATACATGCGTGGGGTGTGTGTGCGCGTTCGTGCGTATTAATATAATTGGTTATTCCCAGGGACGTAAATATAAATCAGTTAATGACATTTTAAGTCAAAAGTAGGTTTAAAAGTCATGTTTTAAACAGCACTAAAAACTTTAAATATTTTAAAAAATTAGAAAAAAAAAATACATGAGAAAAATATTTAAATATAATTATCTGAAGATAAGGGAATTCGGATTCAATGGCTAAAATGAATCATCAAAACTGAATACTTTACTCACACACTTAAGAATAAATAAAATAAAAAGTATGAAGATAAAGAGAAATATGATACACATTTCATTACGTCGCACTTGAAAGGTCTCAGTGGTTAAACATGTGTCTCACACACAGAATAAATAAAATTTCTCTCCTTCGAGCTCCATATCCTGTTTATGGAGAAGATTTCGTTGAATAATTTTGATATTATATCAAGATACACTAAAATGTCAAAATTTTTCAAGAAGTGGTGAAGGAATAATAAATTATTTTTGCAATAATTTATTCGGAATTAAAATTTAGCTTTAGCTTTTTGATCAGCATGTTGCAATTCAATTCTAATTTAGGTTATAATGTTTAGAAATCTGTTTTAAATTATACGCTCTCACCAAATTAGCCATCATGAACAAAAAACTGTATTAAAGTGAGAAGTTAAATAGGAAGAAAATGGATTTAGAATAAGAATCTGATCGCTCGATTTATGCATATATCCGCGAACTTTTTATTCACAATATGAGTTCCGTGATTATACTTAGGTAAGTCAAATAAGTAAAAAGTCGCTTTAGTTTTTTATTCTTTTATAAAAAAAGTGTAAATAAAAAGTTAAATATTATAAAAAAGAGATTTGTATTTAAATATTTGCTTCCAATAGCTCTTATTTAAAAAAAGAAATGGCTATTTCTGTAGTTTCGAATCCTTTAGTAAAGTTTAAATCTTAACCAATATTTATTGTCATTTCATCAAGAATGGCCATTGGTGTGCTAAATTTAAACATATTCAACTACGGATACTCAGTCTTTTAGTTTCTCTCGGTCTCTTTGAAAAATAAGCTCTACAAAGACTTTTTTACTGAAAGATAACCAACGTTCTGGTCAACTTCTAAAGTTCATAATGTCTAGTCAAGATGAATTGAATGCTTATATAAATATGCGGAATCGCGTAAAAAAGTTAAATATATCACATACAACATTAAAAATCCTAAAGGATTTGTTAAGTGACCGATATTTGGGTTCCACATTAAATAACAAAACTTCACTAACACAACAAATCCCTATTTGTGATACATATAGCAAATATAATGCAATCATCTTTTTTTTAAACTAATTATCAAGGTGATGAAAAATAATTCGTTTACAGTAATTGTTCATGGTTTAAGCATGATGGGTTAGGAGAAACTGTATCAAAAATTCAATTGTGCGTCAGAAAAAAAAATCATGCTGTTGATTTGATGAAATAAAAAATATGTTATGGTATTTTGAGTTATGATAAAAAATATGCTATGGTATTTTCAGTTATGGCATCTCAAAATATGGTATTTTGAGATGCTTTTTCAAGCATTTAAAAGATCAAATCAGATGTTTACTAGCAACAGTTTGTGAAATTGAAAGAAGTAATCAAAATGAAGTCCAGAATTGGTAAATCGCAAAGGAATTAATTGCCCTATTCCGATAATGGAAGACATCACATTTTTAGCTAAATGTACCAAATTATTGGAGCTTTATTGAGAAGTGATGTCGCATACCCATGGTAGCACCGACTTTGCACTATCGGATTAATATTAATTTCGAAGTTTACAACTCTAAGTGATAAAAATTTCAGAAATAGCAACCTAAAATTACACTTATTTGAGTATTTTGCTGATAAGAATCAGAAATTCTGGTCCCTTCAGTGAGGCAACATGAAGTTACCAGAATGATGGAAAGGAATAGAATGGGAAACATTTGACTGAGTAAAGCTCATTCTTAGTATAGGGGAAAAAAATTGAGTTTCATACTAAAAATCCAAATTACTTTTTAGCCAATACAATAGAATCTAGGGTTAGATATACTAAATTTTTTTTCAAAGCAACATTTTCAAGAAATATTAGGACATATTTCAATAACTAAATGAAACCAATATAACTTTTACATAATTACACATTTATTTTTGTATTATGAATACAACACTTAAGAAAATACACACAATATACAATTTAAAATATTAGTAATTAAAAATCTCAGAATTTTATTAGGAACACAAAAATATGAAAAATGGTACAAAAATTAAACTTATTGTATTAAACATTTTTTGAAAATTAATAAGTTTTATGATAATTGCTTTAAATAACAGTAAATTCAGAATTAAATAATGTTCATTTTGAACTGGATGTGATAGCATTTAATTCTTATAATTTAGTACTGCACTTTTTTAGTTTATCATTGACAGATGCAGTCTCAGCATTAGCAGCATACAAGCATCATCTGTCCACCTTTAGCATCACTCATGTTATTATCAATAATAGCACATATTATTTTCTTGGTTGCATCATCCATAAATTTTTGAGCTGCACAATGATTATTAAGCAAAACATTCTTTTCTTTCTCAAGTTCATTAATCTTTTCTAACTAGTGGGATTGTTTAAAATTTTTTCACAAGTAGCTCTTATGTCTTCCTCAACCTTTCTTCACTTGTTACATCTTTTAATTTTTCAATATATAATGCATATTCTGCAAAAGACTTCTGAACACAAAGCATCATTTCTTCGGTAAATGGAATGGAGGAAACAGAATTGCCATATATTCGAATGACATCAGGACAAGTACGTAAATATTGAACTGATAATTCGGATAAAAAAGCTATATCCTTTGTCACAATACAGTTGTTTGTAAAAACTACCTTTTTCCGGCTGTAAATTTACATTCAATTATGGCAGACATGCTTTACCAACTCTGGAAAGAGTAAGATATTTTATATATCCCACAGCATCTTTTATATTGGAAACAGCATTTCAATATTATATTGTTCGTTATCATAATCTTTTACAAGCAAATCACAACTTCATACATGTAAAGAATCCATTCTTCATTCATCTTATCAATGCCTGAAGAAGTTTTATTCACATGAGAAATATGTTGAATTAGCCTACTAAATGAATTTTTGGATTCTTCTTTTCCCCAATTATAAGAAGACAAATACTGAAGATTTTTCAGTAACATATTTGTTATAAAAAAGTTTTTGAAGCAGATATTAAGTATTTAGTAGCTGATATCTAGTAACTTCTGGCACTTTGTAGTTGTTTTATCATTAAGTTATTCCAGTACTGCTGTTGCACCATGACTTATTTCAATTTAACCAAATTTTACTTAAATAAACATTAATTTGCAGCAATTTTACTCCATTTTTTACACTGATTTCTTCTGAATTTAAATATAATACTGCGAACAATTTAATTTAATTTACTGTACATCACATATACTTAAAGACTCGTCTTTTTGCATTACAAGTAGCATGGTTAAAAATTTTTACAAAAATACGAAATAAAATGAAGATATGTCAGAGTTTTAGTCTCTCTTTCAAATGTTTCACAATTCGAAGATATCTATCAGAAAGAGGAGAGTTTGATTCTTTAGGAACTTTGACTATAAAATAGCTCTTTTGAATACCATACTGCTCAATGATTCTCTCACAAACTGACCCCTAAGTAAAGCATCGGCTCCTAACATGACAAAGAAAGCTGTGTTTTATAGTCTTCGAGAATTTTTAATTGTAAAGAAATGGTTATCTATTCTTCCAGAAGATAGTTTGAAAAATTGGAATATCTACAGCAAAACCATCAACAATTTTGTGAATCTCCTTACGTAGTGTTCCATGGATTATGTATAAGTAACAAGTTCCCAAATGAATTCTATTTGCTTTAAAACAGATAAATTAACTTTTGGTCCATTCATTGATAACTTTGTGCGTTAACTTTTAACCATTATTTTTAATAAAATTTTTTATATTGGCTTCAGTATGCTCTAAAACGTGTAATTCACAATAACAAATGACATTTCTTCCTTGTTTGTCAGTCGAGATGTTAATATTTGTTTATTTTGTTGTAGTTTCGTCGTAAAGTAAAACAAAATATAAAATGCCGATATCTTGAAACAAAATTTTTTAAATACGCCGCCAAACCAATATTAATCAAATATTTAACTTTTTTTTCAGATTTTTTTGCGAAAGCGGAATCATCAGACATTTTTCCATAAATGTGTTCATTAAATCGTTCAAAAATGAAAAAGAATATTTTTATTGCCACCAAAATGGCTTCAGCTTTAATTATTTTCTTTGATGTCCTTTTGGAAAGCTATGATTTGTTATTCACTATTACAGTCGATATTAAGGATTCAGATGAAGTTGATATCTCTTATAGTATTTGATT
>JAPDSC010151139.1:0-10968 GCA_026290005.1 Latrodectus geometricus
TATATATATATATATATATATTTAGATATTCATATTTCAAAATGTAAGAAGACTTTAAATAATATTACATTAAAAATGATATCTTAAAAAAATAGCATGTTTTATTTATTAAAAATATAATAATAGGTTTTTTCTTTCCATAGATTAAAATTCAACTTTTGTAGCACGAGTTACAAGTTTTCTTACATTTTTAAAATGTAATTTATATTTTTAAAATATGTTTTCTTAAAATATAATTTCATATTATTGGAATCATAAATTGTTGTGACATAATTTGTAAAATGTGTAATAAAATTTATAATTCCTAATTATAGTAGTGTTAGTTATTTTTATATATTTATCGTATATCAATAACACATTTACATACCAAAATCATCAAATTACTGGTAATTATCAACTAGTAGCATAGCATATATATTGCCCCAAAAATGTATTTAATTAAAGAGCTTTGATGATATATATGCTATGAATATACTATGTAATGAAAAATTATATTTTCAGATGTTTTGCTTCCCTAATGTCTTTATCTTCTAGTCAATTATATTTATAAATAGATGTAGCCATTTCGGAGTTAATTAATTTCATTATTAGTCATTGTCGGTGAATTTCAATATCATTAAGCAAAGTATGTCTTTGGGCAAAGTGTTATTTTTAAAGTAATTCCAGGATGTCAACTTTTGCCTGGAAATTCATATACATGTACCCCTTTTGAATCGCATAAAATCGATTCATTGAATCGTCTTTCAGTATCGGAGAAATTAATGAGGTGCATCCTAAGAGATAAATGCGTGTGTTCATTGAATGAAAGTTTATTTGATCATAATCGCAACCATCTCCCTTACGCGGCATCTCTATAGGAAATTTCTAGTAAAATCGCTCATTTAATGAAAGTTACCATCGAAGAGAACGATCAATTATTCTTCGCGAGTTTTAAATCTAATTTGGGCGCACCTGATCATTTAGAGTTGTCACTTTATTTTGGCGAAATCCCATCGAACGCTTTTCTTTTTATGTTGCCTGTTTCCTTGACAGAGTCGTTAGCAGTGGATGTGGATATTTCTGTCGAAAACCTGTAAAACATTTCAAAGGAAAAGATTAATTGTACAAGACTAGAATCGAACGTTTGGTTACATGAAAACAATTTATTATGAAAGATAGTCTCCGAAAGAAAGGATATTTCCATTCGTTCAATTTTGTTATCTCGAACATGTTTTACAGCATCCACTAAATATTTGATTTTAACATATTTATAAATGGTTGATGCTGAAGTTTGAGGTATATATTTTATTTAATTTTAATTAGATAAAATAATGCATAAATTGTTTGCGTAATCTTTAATTTATAAAATAAAATATTTTTGATAAAATGTTGCTAATGTGAATTTTCTCACTTAATCGAAACAAAAGCATTAATTCATAAAAATTATAAAGCTTCATGTGAAACCATGTATAGCATGTGAGCGTCAACATTGTCAAAATTTACATAACTGAAATAATATGTCACTATAATTATGTTTACAGAAAATATTTTACATGTATCTCTAAAATAACAGTTTTCAAACAAATAAATTTTCTGAACTACTGTATCATTTTAAAATCTGGTAATTACCTACCAAAAAAAGGTCAATTAACATTTTTAAAAATGTTGAATTTGCTCATTGCCTATAAAATAACATTTTACTATTATTTCATAAATAAGAAATTAATTTGTATGTAATGGAAAGAAAAGAAAATCTAATTGTACATAAGAGAAACCTGAAGTGTAATTAGTAATAAGTAACAAATGCAGTCAAAATTTTTTTATCAAAGAAAGGGACATCAATAGGTTTCTTGGCGCTAAGAGAGTAAGTTTAGCTGCCATTCTAAATTTTTCCCCTAATATCTGTCACTGAATGTATATCTGCACTTATTTTTAATAAATTTCATTAATGGAAAAATATATCTCGAACAGATGATAATGTTCATCTCTAGTTATTAGAGTTCAACATAGCCTTCATTTTGAAACTACCTTGAATCCAATTTGGAAATATTTTTTAAAAAAATATTAAATTTTTATATATTTTTCTTAAAGAAATAATGGCCAGCCATTTTGAAAAATTGATCAAAGCTTCCCTGAAACACTAATTCCTTAAAAATAAAAATTCTACATTACACATATAAAGAGGCCTTCATCATCATTCTCTATAAAAGTTGATCTAACAAATTGAGCAGCAACTGTTAATTCACTTCTCAAATTTGAAATAATTTCAATATATTAAGGATGTATATCTATCAACTTTAACCTGATTTACAAAATGTGCCCCTCAGCTACTTACTAGTATCTTGTAATTGATGATATAGAAATTTTTTCTTCTTAAATGATATTTTTGTTCATTCATTTTTATATTCTTGATCGAGTTACATGATACTTGGTAAAGAGTTGAATTTAAAATATGTCAATATCAATCAAGTTTCAAGTGCACAGCTTAGAAAAAAGTAAATAAATTATCCTTTCAGAATATCCTATTTTTGAATTCTATTTAAATTCCGAATGATTATAATAACAAGATGTAATAAATAATTTACGCACAGAATGCATCAAAATTTAGAGATGGTGCAGATTTTTTACTTTATTTTACTTTCGGAAAGAGAAAAAGTTTTTCCTAAAGTTATATTTTTCTTCACCACTACCATAACCATGAAGAAGTTAAAATATTTGCATAATTTCCACTTTAAAAAAGAGTTTTCAATAAAGCTGAAATGAAATAATAAACTAAATAAAGTCTTCCGCATTTGAACATACATAAAATGATAGGAGTAACAAAACGCTATAAATTTCATACTAATTTTGTAGTAAATATAATTCATATTAATAAGCTTTTCAACAAATATGGAATAATGCACCCAGTTTAAGAATAACCCAAAACGCTGAAGTACAAAATTACAACATAAATATACAATATATTCATATGATTTCATATTGTTTCACGAAGTTGAAAAGTAGATATAAATATATTGGATACAAAGTTTGTTATATTTTTCCAGACAAAGTGTATGCATTGTTGATGAATAATGGCTTATAATAAGAGGCATCTATATAGATACAATGAGTTCGAAATAATTAACACTATGAAAAAACATACTTATGTAATCAAACATCACCAGCAAGTAAATCAAAGGCACAAGTTAATTGAAAGTGAATTCCATCTTTATTATGATTTTAATAAATATGGAATAACAAATTTAGAAAGAAATTAACAAACTGCATACAATTTTACTACAAAACAATATGTTTAATTTCATAATACTTAACAAAATTAAAAGGTAGATGTAAGAATTTATGAAGGGAAGATTGTGTTTCCCCAAATAAGACTTTTATATTATTGGAAGGTGCTTAGAAATGATAGACCAGCTTCATGGATATACCAAACAGGAAAATAATAGATTCAAATAGAAAAGAGATTCAAAAAGAAATAGAGAGAATAAAATGTGAAGAAAAACACCATAAATCTGCGGTAAGGGAATTTAAGAGTTTGCATAACACTGCTGGAGTATAACAACTGATAACATGCTTCTCATAAGACATAAACTCATCTCAACACATTTCCCACGTACAAAATATAAATAATCATACATTTTAAACCCAATTCCATGTGATTATGAATTTTTCCAAGATGATGATGAATATTTTTCTCAGTAAACGTTGGAATTGTTGATGAATTTAAATTCATTGAATAAGAATAGCTTCTGAAAGATACGAGACTTAAATTTTAATGAAATTTAAGTAGTTTTACAAGAAAATAAGTATTTAAACCTATTTATAGATTACTTTTGAATTTTTTTTCTCATTAAAAGATTCTACAAAATATTCATTACATTTTGTATCGTTTTACCTCAAATATAAATCAATCTTTGATAAATCCCAGTATTTTTAATAAATCACACAAAAATCTAACAAATATGCATTCAAAATTCTTATTTATTTTTAAAGTTTTTTCCTATTAAAAAACAAGAATTTTTAATAATATTTTTAACTTCACCTAAGCATTTTATAGCAATTGGTTTTAACAATAACTTCTGAATGTAAGAAAAATAGCTTAACTTTCATATTATTTTTCTTAAAAAACTGTTTCTGAATTCTTAAAAAAAGATTCAGAATTTTAATTTATTTTACTTTATTTGAATAAAATACCTTGAATATCAACTTAAAGGCATTTTTAAGCACTTTTTTAAAGTTATTATTGATATTTCATTTTTAACAAACAAAATGAATTTTATTCTGTTTTGCCTTATTAAATTTCATATTTATAAAGTGAGATTTTCAGTTTAATATTTTGAAAATATAGAAAAACCAGTCAGATAAAGATTTTTTTTTATCTTGGATATCCCATAGGAATTCTCAGAATATCGGATTTTTATGACATTTTCATCTCGACCATGAGTTCTGATATGTGATTGTAGAGATATGTCTGGAATTTTGATTTGATATCTAATACTGTTTTGATACAGGTTAACAAAACATTAACTCTCATGGAATAACTGTATTTTAAAGAAATAACTATCTGTATTTCTCAAGTAAGCCAATAAATTTATTAAATAGTTTTTATTTACATTAAGCTTTTATTACTTTTATTATAATTTTTAATTATTCATACTATGAATTTTAAGGGAACGAATATTTCCTAAATTTTTTTAAACATTACATTATTTCTTTATTTTTCTTTAAAATAACAATCTGAAAGAAAAATATAGGCATTAAAGTTATTAGCAGGAATTAAAGATCAAATTACTAAAAGACCTGAAATAAACAATTAAATGGAATGAATATTTAACATTAAATGAATTTTTAAGCAATTATATTAGGGGGTTCAACAAAAAAATGTTAACTTTTAAGCAATACTAAAACAGTAAAAAAAATTAAATATTCAAAGTGACAGGAGTTATTATTATAATTTTTTAAAACAGATTTTCTATAAGCATATACTCATATTTATAGAAACAACAAATACAAGAATATAATTTAATGATGCACTATAACAGCTATCTAATTAGTATGATTTCATGATAAATTATCAAAAAAATTGGAAATTTAAATTACAAAATATTGGGCCAGAAAGAGGAAATGAGAATAGTGGCATTTTAAAATTTTCTATCGCTAATTTGTTAAAACAAACAATTAAAAACAACAATAATAAATATTTTTTATTTATTTATGTGTTGTTTGTTTTTAAAAGTGTCATATTCTAGTTTTTAAATTTGACATTCTTATTAGCAAAGTAGAGATTCAGGAAAGATTTGTTCGTTACTAATTTTAAATACTCTTAAGCACAATTTATTTTAAAAGTTACAACCCAGATTTCTACTTTGAAAATGTTGTCTTAACTCTAAGTAAATGAACGGTCAATTGATGCATAATAATATTTTAGATTAAAAATGACGTTATATGTAATGTTATTACAGAAAACATTTTAATTATTGTGTAAACTTTTAATACAAACATAATTTTTTCGGTCCTAAACATAGAAGAAAAAAATGTAAAAGAATACTTAAATCACAATTTAAAACCAACTACGTATATTATTACTGTTATTTTATACAATTTACAGTTAAATAAACCAATATTAAAAAAAACAAATTATTTGATTTTCATTAATTTCTATATGTATAATGTATATAAACAAGCACAGGCAGCTTAGTTATATATATTAAACCTTGAAATTAAAATTTTAAATCAATATAAATATCAACATTAATAAATATATTTATGAAACAATGGTATAAGTTGTATTGAATATGTTGTAAGGAACGAGTAATAATTCAGTATATCCTGACAAATCTATATGATTATCAGCAATGGAAAGAAAATTAACTTATATTTTTCACACTATGATCCCATATTCATCTCTTCCAAATGGAAAGAAATAGCTTAATTTCTAGTCTCCATTTTTCACAATGACGAATGAGCTGTACTTCCTGCTGGGAGGAACACGTCTGATGTGGAATTAGTTTCCATAAATGGCCTCTAAATTGATTGATGCACTGGATATGTGAATAAATAAGTTAATGCCTTCACTTCAATAAGAAAAGCAATAAATAAAATTAATCGACTACTAATGTCACTAAGCGTTTTTGATGTCACACTAAGCTGATGTAGTATTGCAATAGATTAATTATTAGAGACTGTTGTACTAATTTTTTAAACGCAATTAGGTATGTATTGTTGAGGGTTAATGCAGAAATGAAATGGTTCTTAATGAGTCAATTAGTTTGACTTTTCTTAGCTGAATTTAATGTGTGCTTCATTTGAATGTTGCATAACTGATCCCAAATATTTCAAAATCTGTTACAATTGCAGGAATTTTCCTTCAACACTTTGTTTTGATAAATTTTTTTCTTAATAATGTATTAATAGAATATTATATCAGAAATATAATATTAAGCAACTCCCATATAACCTTAAGCATATATACATGTTTTGGTTACTCACAATAATATCCGCTATTTTATAATGAGAAATTCACATTATTTTCAGCAAAAAATATTAATTTGATTGAATATATAACAAAAATAATTTTTAAAATAATATTTCCAAAAACTAATTTGCCATAAATGTGGTTCCTTGATTGTGATTAATATTTTATTCAGCACTAAAAGTATGTTTTAATTTAATATATATTCTTTTTTGATATAATTTTAACTGATATACCTAGAATTTTAAAAATAACCTATATTTTTGAGATTAATTAAAAAAAAAATTCATTTTTTAATAATTGATAAAAAATGAGGGAAAAAATTAATTTTGAATTTAAATTTATAATATTATTTACATAATAGTTAAATTTAAATTGACAATACTCATGAACTTACAGATTCAATATCAATGAAGTTTCTAATATATGTTATTTACTTTTCGTGAGAGGCTTATGTAAAATATAGGTAAAGTATTTAAGTGCTCAGTAACAAAAGCATTCACTAGGAAACTGTAAGCATGTTGTAACTCAAAATTTTGAGATTGCACTTTTCAAAATGAATTTTGAATTACAAGAATGAATTCAAAAATTTTTACACATCTTGATTTCGCATTACGTTGTTTGACATGAATAAAAGCAGATGAATGTTTGTGGCCTTATGAACAAACATATTCATGTTTATTTAGATGGTTCAGATTAATATGTGAATGAAACTGCCATATGAGCCACCGCCGATTCTCATATCCTATAACACCAGTCCTTGGTTTATCTCCATACTTCTCATATTATAGTGAATTATCTTCGAATTTAATTTCATATACACTTTCTTCTTCAAGGAAGCCACAGTGAATGAATTCGTTTGGTATACAGTCACAAGAAAATATACAACATGCTATTAGAAAAACCTTTTTCTCAAAATTATAAACCAAAGTCTTTTCTACCACTGATATAATCCAATGCTGAGCATCAGTTCATAAGGCAAGAAACTGCATTAACCAAACTTTCTAAATGAATGTGTTATCATGTGTGATTTTGTACTTGCCAAGCTAGCAATACCTATAAGTCTAGGCTCTTGAGACTTCTGATTGTGAGGCGTTTTAAAAAATTGAATTCAACAATGACCTGCTTCTAATGAAACGGATTTAAATGCGAGAGTTATCATGTCTCGAATTTATTTAAATGTGATAGTTATCATAAGCCCTTCTATTCCCTAGTATATATTACCCCTCAGTATTCCCTCCTATTTTAAATTCACGATTGTTTATAATGCTGTGATAAACTTCAGCAAATAACAAAGTATGCATAGAGTACACACAATTGTTTAAAAATTAAAATACTGTGCAATTCATTTTTTTACTTCTGGCAGTAGTACCGGATAGCAAAATTTCAAATTATTTTTTTCCAATCTTGGCAGAATGATCTAAATAATACAAATTTAAAGTTTTATTCATATCTTGTCTGTAGAGCGAAAGCTCGTATTTTTAGTAACTATCAATTTATTTTAATTAAACGGTATGTGAATTCTTTTTAATTTTCATATGGTTAGAGACAAATTTAAATTAGGAAAAAAAATTAATATGTGAGTTTTAAAATGAAATATTTCATTGTACAAAAGTAGCATGCTCTACTTTACTGAGAAATCACAATCCAATACGTTTATTCTTTATAAAATTTACTTACAACACAAGATACTTTTATTTACTGTAAAATAATCAATTAATAAAAAGTTCGAATCAATTTTACCGGATTCTTTTATCTTCAATTTCTGTATTAATGCTGTTTAACTTATAACTTACAAATATATAATAAATAACTTTACTTTCACTTATACAACTATTATCATTATTAAAAATATAAAGAAAAAAATTAAATGGGTCTGAGAAAAAGTACTTTTTGCCCTCACAAGATATGTCAAAATAATGAAGTAGTTCATGCCAAACCATGTATGATATCACCATAATATATATGGTTTATAAACCTTCTACACTATTCATTATAGAATCTCTAAACTTCATCATTAGTGAGTATTTATTAGTTCTATCTATCTTGTGTTATACAAGTGAAGATGGATATAACGTTTTTGATGCTTTCATTCACATCTGCCTGCATGAGTATTTATGAGTTTTCAAGTATTCCTGTGAGTCATTGGAATTCAGAATAAGGATAAATGATAAGTACATAAGGATAATCTAAAACAAAAATAGTAAATATTTTACAACAAAATATTTATAAAATTATGAAACAAATATAAAAATGAGGATAAAACATGAAATATTGGAATACTCTGGTGTGAAACGTAATCAAGTATTTAGTGAGAAAGTGCAATACATTCTTCTTTCACTTCATATTCTGATTAAGAAGTTTTTGTAAACCATTTTTATATTGAAAACTTGACAAATAATTAAGCTTTAGTAAACTGTAACAAAGAATATTCCCTCAATTATCTGGCTTAAAAGTTTGTATTCAAATAAAATTTAATTTTTGATTAACATTTAGCAATTCATTTCTTCAAAATAAACGAATTTCTTCATAATCAGGAAATGATGCATATTTGCAGAATTGTAAATGTTGTTAGCTACAAATATTGATTACATTATCTTTAAAATTATAACCCTCTTTGTGATTCGACAGAATAAAATAAAAATTTATAAGACAGTAAGAAACAAATAATTAGGATTAAATTAATTTTAATAATTAAGAAAATTAACTAAGATTAATCTAATAACTAAGATTAAAATAATTAAGAAAAATAAATATTAATGAAGAAAACTTAGGTTAAGTATTATATGCACTTTTAAAAAGAGATAAATTAAGTCAAAATTTCAATTGTTGAGATTGTTGTCATTAACTTTTTTTTTTTTAAATAAACTATAATTATATTTAATGAGACTTATTTTATATAGTGAAAGAACTTAATTCTCTGCCATTATGTATCGTGATCAAAAAGTTAAAAGCTTGATTTTCACTCTAACATAAGTTATTGAATTGCTAATATGAAATGGTTATTTTACATTTCTAAGAATCTTAATGTCCCTAACCAGCCTTGATTTTAAAGTTAGGAGAAGCTCATCAGCTCAGAATTAATCTTCTCACACGTGAAGACTCTAAAATATGAGCTGATAAACTACGTTTCTTAATGTATAAGACATCAAAAAAATTATTTTTTATTAAAACTTCCAGTATAGATAGGAACTATAATTATAACAAGCAATACCGAAAAAGGAAAACTAGTTTTCAGGAATTATAGTTGCATGTTCATATTTTCCAGTGTACATAATATTATGGCTTCCAGGGTTTTAATCATTATAAGTAATCAATATACCTTTCTTTCAACCTTTTCAGATCATCTTAAAAAAAGGAGGAGGAATATTTATACTTTCCAAAATAAAGCATCATAGACAATAGATATTTTTTAGAAGAATATTATATGTATTAGAATTTCCTGAGGATAATTAGAAAAGAAAATATGTTTTTGGGCCGACGATTTCTTTTAAGTAAGTTATTCCTCATGATATAAAGCGGGTAAGAGAATTTTACCGTAACACTTTATTATTTAATTATTACTTTATTATTTACTTTATTATTATTACTTTATTATTTAAGTTTTTTATTTTTAAATATAAACCGAAAATAGTTTTTTGTATGGCTTACAAATTATAATAATATTCAATTTATACTTCAAAAATGTACCCAGGTATTTTAAGAATAGGCATTTGAACAGCAAGAAAGTTTCAATATTCTGAAATCTTTCTACGTCATTAAAGGAATTCATTACACTTTCAAATATTAAATTCAAATCTTTCATTAATTTCAAATTTTCCTGGCATGATTACTAAAATGTCAAGTCAACCAGAGACTTGTTACATAAAATTCCTTAATGTCACATTCATTTAATGAGTGCCAGCAGTTCACTAAAGTTGCACGAATTCGGATGTGCATGCCACTACCACCTGTTTTCATACAGATTTAAATTAAGTGATTTAAACTGAGTAAGCAGATTAGTCTTTAAAAATGTTTGATAATAATTTTACTAACTATTGCAAATATTCAAATTAAAGAATTTAAAGGAAATTCACATTAATATAATATTGAGTTAATAAATAGTATATATCTTAATATAAGCGCGCATGTTTAAAATAAAAATAATTAAGAGGAAAAATATTAGTAAAACTAGTTGAAATATACTTCACTTGAGTATTTTTAATAATATAATTTATTACAAGTTCAGCGTTTCTTTTAGAAATCTTTCATTTTATTATATATTAAGGCATATTTAATAGCATAAAATATGCTTAAATAATTTTTGTTAGTTACATAGTTTCTACAATACTGATATAGAAAATATATTAGTAGTTTTATCACAATAAAAATTAAATATATCTTGTGAAAAGAATAAATACATTTGCTAAATATCAAAATTTTTAATTTTTAGTTTCTTTTTTCAGAAAAAATGGATATAAAAAAGACGAAACACACAATGTTCAGCAATTATTCTTGAAAACACTTTATATATATAAAAT
>JAPDSC010151160.1:0-43415 GCA_026290005.1 Latrodectus geometricus
GAGACTTTACTTTGATGCATTGCACCAAAGAGCTTAGTAAACTCAAACATTTCATGAATACGAAATTAAAAGCATTTGATGAAATTCGTTGGCTTATTTCATCGATAGTGTACTTTATTCCGGAATTTCAAAAGAGCAAATTCGGAAATTCAAGAAGCTCAAAGGCTCAGAATCCAACACATCTGACTTCGTGAAGCAGAACTTCAATATTAATTAGTGATGAGATCGAATCCTTAACATTCAGCTCCAAAAGGATTTGTCTGGTTATTAGACTCTTGAATTTTCATCAAGATGAATAGAAAATTATGGTAAAATGTATTGGATGGCTAACGTAAGCAGTATTGCTCTAGACTTAATATAATATCAATGGGCTTTACATATATGTTGAATCTAACAATGATTATAATTACCATAACGTTAACTAAATTTTACTATGATATATAAGCCCCATAATTAATCTTATTACTAATAAAAAGCTATGAATTTTGATAATAATTTAAAATATTAAAAATTTGAACACCTGAATATATTTCAGAATACTTAAATAATTATGGATGACTAATTGCTCCGCAATTTAGTCACAGGCATTTTAACTTGTCGAAAATCAACAAAAAATAATAATAAATAATGAGCTATATGTTTCAATGGAAGATATTGAACTGTTTCAAGGAAAATGTATAAAATTTAATTAAGACATATTTAACACAAAACACTACATAAAATAAAGTAAAATATACAATAAGTCTTTCTTAGTTTTATAAAGATTTTTTGTACGGAATAAATTAATATTTATTAAATCACGAATGAACCATTTTATTTAAAATGTGATGTAAAGAAATTTCTTTCCTCTTTAAAATACGTAAGTTGTATTTAATCTTGACGTTTTTTGCTTTAAATATTAAAAAAATTTGAGAACTTATCTAGGTTGCCATGAATTAATATTTGTTCAAGTATTTAAGATAGTATTATAGAACAAAGATAAATATGAAAAAATATCTATCCTACTCGCATTTTATAAATTTCTCTACGTCTTTTTTAATCATTAATTTTGATGCACAATCATAATAAGGATTAAATATTATGTTTTGAATATAATGTGTGTATGTGAAAAAATTAAAAAAGCAAGTATTATATTATATTTAAAGAAATTTTATATTAAATGTTTTTTTTTTGTTTTCTAAATGCACACATGTATAAAGGAAGAACATATTAGAAAAGGAATTGAAGAAATAAATGCCTTATTCCGGAGAGATTCAATAAGTTTATTTTTTGTTTCACGAGATTTGTAGGATTAGTATAATTCCAATTTAAAATAAAAATATCCATTTCACAATTTTTATAAAAACTTATATTACTCATAATTCAGAAAATATTTTTCCTGTTATCTAAAATTATTTGGTTAAAAATTGTACTCTATTTAAAGAAATTAAAGTAGATTCAGTTACAAGAGAAAATATTATTTATTTACAAAAGAAGTAGTATTTATATTGTCTCATGAATAAATATAAATGAATTAGCAATCAAATGCAGTTAATAATTAAGGTTTTAGTGAATTTTGATTGCATCAATAACTTTAAATTAAATAAATGTAACTTCAGAATTATTATAAATATATTCAAGTGTCATTTTAGTGGGATTAATAATTTACATTCTATTTTTATTGACTGAATTTGTTTCATGCTTTAATTAGAGATTCATACAGTTTCAGTTATATTAAATTATGAAGCCAATATGCTAATCACATAAAATTAGCAAAATTACTCATTTAACTATTGAATTTCCGTAAACTTTTGTGCCGGTCTCTGTATGTAAAATTTCAAATAGGAAATGTAATGTTTTTATCTTATGATAAATTATGAATAAATTCAATGATTTAGTTGTATTCCCTGATGGCATTTATACATATTTTTAATACCTTCTCATAGCGAAAGTCTTAAACTTAATAAAAACATATTATTAATAATTATTTATATATCATGGCAGCTCGAGCAAAACTAAATAAATTTTTTTTTATTTGATAAGTCAGCATCAAACTTTTTAATGACACTAAAAATGTTATAGTTGTTTGTAAGCAGTACATTAATCATCTGAAGAATGAATAACTGAAAGAGTGAGTGATTTTATCAGTACTTTTGAAAAGAGTTTTTAAAATCAGAAATCAGAAACTTTGTTCATCAAATATTTCTATATAATAGATAATAAAAACGTTCATCATTTTTAAAAAGATCAATTAGTTTTCTGAACAATAAATCCTCTATATTGAAGATTTTTTGATCTCATGGCGATAATTTAAAAATTGTTAGTTGAAAAGTTTTTTTTTTTTTTACATATCCCAAAACTTCAACCAGTGTTACAAATGCAACAATTTTCTGAGTACCTGTGAGTATATTGATATAGCCATATTAGGATTTGCAATCCAAAAATCATATTCATCTCTAATAAAAACATAATTAATACGAGATAATAATTATGCTCTAACTAATATCTCATATTAATGAGGCAAATTAATCTGCGATGATATAATGCTCAAGAATTAAATAAATATATGAATATAAAGTAATTAAAATTTTTTTAAGTTTTATTTCATCACAAAAGAAGAAATTATCATTTTTCTATAGCTGTGATAGGGGTAATTTCTTCAAAATTTTAGTCATTTGCATTTTATGATTGAAATTATAATAAAGTTTTAAACATTTCTTCGGTAAACATAACTATTTGATGAGTAGATTTTTTTCAATATTAAATTTAAAAGTAATATAATAAGTAATATAATTACATAAAACTTATATCCCCCCTTTTAATCATTTCTTACTTAGGTTTATAAAAATATTTTTATTTTAGAACAGTTTAGTTAGGATAATTTTTATGAAATTTAGCATTGTCCATTTGTGAAACATAGGTCAATACCGTTAAACCAGACTGTTTGTTTAGTTTATTGCTTAGATTATTTTTATGCTTCGAAGAAATTGGATTAAAAAATATGAATATTCTAAGGACACGTTTTATCAACTTTGGCACTATAAGGCAAATTTTTCATTTTCACTTTTATATTGAAGAAAATCCTTTAAAATTTTTTTTATTCATTTTTCTTAAATTAGAAAAATTCTCACTCTCTCATATACTTTTACCAATTCTCTCTTTAATTTATGTCAAAACAACAAAGTTGAATTTTCAAAGAAATTTATAAACTCATTTACAGGATAATATAAATAAATAAATTTAAGAATGTAAGAAATGTATAGATAGAGACACTAACTGTTGTGGCAAACAGGTGACACTACTACAAAAATTGTGAATTTTTGTCCCAGATAAAACTAAATCTAACTGTGTTAACATCATTTGTAATTTAATATAAGTTTAAAGCACTTATTTCAACTTGAGTGAATGAATATAATAAGTATTTTATAAAAAATTGAAACTTTGAACACAATATGTATAGATAGAGTGTGAAATGAGTCACTCTGAAGCCAATGTTAGTCCAGAAAATAAAAGACTTAGAAAATTAATATTTTTTGATACATTAATTTTTTAAAATTCTTGGTTAATTAATATGATCAGAAAAGTATGTGAAATCTTTTCTCTGATTGTAATTTTGTAAATAAATATTACGACGATGTATAAATCAAATCAAATGGTAATTATTTATTGACAAAATAAGTATTCATTGAAGCAATGACAGCATCTTAAAAATTTTAGGACTTTACTACAGCTAAAAAATCTAAGAAATTATTTAAAAATAATGCTATAACATTTTTTGTCATACGTTTTATGTTTATGCATCATAATAAACATCTTTTTCTTCCGAGTTATTTAAATGTAAAGTTTGATCTCCACGTGTTGTGTTTAATATCCTGTAAAAGTCATATTTAACTGGAGTCATATACTTTAAAAAACTCTTGATGTCGTTTTTTGTTTCATTTGAAATTGTTCTACCTTTTAGGATATAGTATTGGTGGAGTAAAGAATTTCTGTCCTACCAAATTTTGTTTTCTTTATATAAGTTTCGAAACAGGTATCATCCCCTACAAAACTATGTTTGAACTTAATGCCTCATCTTATAATAATCTTTCAATGATTTTGTGGAAAAGAAATTTTGTCTATTCATTTTGATAACGCTGAAAAGGAACCTTCTATTACTCTTTTGTATTGTTTGGTACTAGGCATAAGAATTATAAATATATTGGTTTTATTTTGCATAAACTTCTATAACAGCAAAATCAGCATTGGGCAAGTAACTGTGCTCACTTAATAAAAATCTAGGCTCAATTAATTTAGCTTTTATATTTTCACTCGGAACCAATTTCAGTAAGCTTAACACAATTTTTATATTTAGATTCTGTCCTAAACATGACTGGATACATTATAATTTTTCGGAAACTCTCTCTTGACGTATAAACTTAATGTGTTTAGATAAACAAGATGATACTTCTTGTGAACCTCGCAATCCTTGGGTTATAGGCCAAACATACATGTATTCCACGTTAGTCTTTAAACTATGGCAATTAAGATTGTATACAATTAAGTTCTTATAATAAACCACTAATGTGTGTGGATGGTTTTAGAAATGGTAATGCATTTTCTAAATCAAAACTAAACTCTTATATTTCGTCTGAAGCTCTTAACGGATCATTATCCATATTATCAGGGTTAATTTCTGCATTTCGCAAATGTTCAACCTTGGCTTCATTTTCCCTTCATCTATTGTAGACTGTTCTTTTAATTACCAAATAATCACATTGGAGCTTATACATTTTATTACATGGGAATCATCTACTTTTTTATGTGGACTAAGCTGTCCTCACTGGTTCTTCAGATCTTCCTTTAAAGAATAATTTTACAGTCACCCGCGTTTTACTTATTTTTTTATACTGTGTTACTTACTTTTTATTTTATATTTTTATGTTTTTTTAAATTATTTTTAGCAAACGGCCACATCTTGACTGTATAGTCTATTTTTGCTTACGATAATTTTAAGCTTGTAAATACTTTTCACCACTTTTTTTCTTTGAAAAAGGTTAATCTTGCGATTAAAAAGACTTAAACAATGTCAAGGTTTATTATCAAATATTTTTGCACCAATTCATTTTTTATTTCTATTTTGATATTGGAAACCTTGTATTCTTTTTTGTTTTCAGCATTTCGAAATCCTACTCCAGGATTCTTGCTATTTATTCTTTAAGCTTTTCGGTTATTTTTATTATCTTCTACATCGTTATCTGATAATGTATCGGTATCACTACGATTGACATTTTCATTTTTTGTATTTTTATAATAAATTTTTTTATCAATTTGAAAATATTTTACAGTTATTAAAAATAAATTTGTAGTTTTTGACTATTTTCACAAAAACTTCAATGTAATATTTTTATTTTGCTATCAAAATTTAGATATTTCAAATTAAAAAAAGCACGTGCTTAAAATTTGAATAATTTTAAATAGTAGTAACAGTTACAGTTACTATGAATTTGTTGTTTTTCAATGTTATCAACAAATATAGAATGAAAAAGAATAATTTTATTACTATTTAAGTTTATGTAAGGAAAATATTGATAAAAAATGGATTTATTCACAATGACTTCTGAAATTATTATATAATATATTTAGAAGGTATAAAAAAAGTTTTTCTGGCCTAGAAAAAAGAAAGCAATGAATAAATCCTTTAATAACTAAGAAGAATATTATTTATTGTTTCAAAATTTACAAAATTTACAAGTCAGAAAATATTAAAAAATAGACTTACCACATAGGATTTTAAGCGAATAATAGCAGTTTAAAAAACGAAAATTAAAATTTAGAGCCATTAATGATACTGATTCTTATAATCATTTAATTTTTTAATTTAAAAAATAAAAAGGATTTTTTTTTAACTAAGAAAGATTTTTTAATCACAAGAAGCTCATTAAAGAAGTGATTAATCATTCTTACGAGTACTTATTCTTTATGTTGAAATTTTCAGTTAGGAATAATATATATGTTATGTTAAAATTATATATTTTCAATTTTCTCCTTCTGAGGGCTGTAAAACATAAAATAAATCACCAATTATTTCTAATAGAATAGATGAGTGGTCTAGCGTTTTCTTAAGTATTTCAAAAATTACAAATCATTAACATTTTAGTATTTTACGATTAATCTTCCTTATCATTCGTAATTCAACACAGTATTTTCTGCATGTTTAATAAAGATGAGAGACGTTAACTTTTTTAGTTATTTTGAGGCTAGTTTTGGAGCAGTAAATCAAAAAAATGCAACTCGCTACAAGAATTTGAATTAATAGTTTTCATTGAATAAACTAATTAAAAAATATGATCAAATTACGTTATATAACAATGACAACATTACTTACATAAAATATATAAAAAAGAAAAATTTAGTCTATATCATTTTAGCCTTTGGCCTTTTCCTAATACTTTTTGATTATATGGTTTTAAACTATGAAATGCCTAAGAAAATGCATTTCTAAGTTTTTTTATTTTAAGATATCTGCTTTTAAATTAAAGCACAAGTATTATTATACTTAAAATTTACTTTAAAAGGAATATTTCATTAGTTTTAGTTTAAAAGGAGGGAAGAGAGCTCAGTAACATTTAATATTTAGTTTTTGTTAATATAAATATATATATAATTCTCTTTATTCCAACTATGCTTCTAATACGCAAATAAAAGTTATGCGTAAAAACTTAATTATTAAAAATTTGAATATTTTTATTTTATTGAGAGTAAATTCCTTAAAACTATGCTTCAAATAATATAGCTAATAGTTTATGTCTTTTCACAGCTGAGTGTCCTAAATTTATAATGAAAATAATTCCAACTACTTTTCTAAAAATCCGTAACAGAGATAGAAGTAATTAAAGTTTTGTAAGTATGAAACTTAAGAGAGAGAATATAATAATTTGATAAAAATATATTTCATATACTTTGATATTTAATTTCAACTTAAATTACTTGTAAACATATTTTGATTTGATAACATTTTCTGTACGGTTTGCTATTTGAAGAAAAACATACATACACGTCATAATGTAAAATTTAAGAATAATAGTATAAGATAATATACTAGTATACTTAAATTTTACATTATGACATGTAATTTTAATACACGTTCTTCTAATACAATTCTTATTGTGTTACTTAATTCAAATATTTTTTTGATTTATTAATGTTTGTTAAATATTTAATTGAAATTTTAACTATGATATATGTTCAAATATATAGTAAAAATGGATGAAAAGCGTATTCTAAAGAATATATAAATAAAAAATATTCTTAACTTAAATATGAATTATGCTGAATTGAACGTTTAGTTTAAGAAGGAAACAAATCTAGAATTTATTACAAACTTAAAAGTGAATGCTTCATTAGCTGCATCATTATAAAATTAGACGTGTATGAAATTTGTTGTACGTGAGTTTAGAAGCTGGATGATACTACTTTCGCATGAAATATAAACATCACATTTCATTAATGAGCATGACTGTTGAAATCTGTACAACATTTCCTAACAAAATCACGTACTCCTAACAAAATTAACTCTTGTGTGTGCATTCAGTGGTGCAAAGTCTGTTAAGTGGGAAACTAAATTTTGCTCGTAGCTCTCTGACACGATTCCAATTATCTCTACAATCAATATTAGAGAAGAGAAGCAATGTATAATCTCACACAATTGGAATTTTAGAATGCAACATAGTCGATCATTTATGTCATTAAAATTAACATTTCCTTTCGGGAGAGAAGTTGAGCATTCCATTACACAGTGATATTGTTTCAATACAATTTTAGTATATACGAAAGGAATTTTTTTAAAGAGCATACAAAAATGTACTCCTTAAAAATAAGAACATCAAGTCTTAAGTTATTCACCTTAGAAATAATTCTAAAAGTGATTTATATGTACATTTGTCTCAGATTTATATAAATGTATAATTGCTTTTAAAGTATTTTATGTTACTATACTGCATTTTATTATTAAATCAAAAAAGTTTTCTACAAACAAATATGTAATTTTAAATATGTAGAATATTAGCAGCATTTACTTTACCTAATTTAGAAATTTAATGTTAGGTAATTAAATTTTTGCAATGTAAATTTGTTTCATAATTAATTTTTAAACAATCAAATGTATGTATTGAATGCAATTTTATGCTTAAATTAATCCTTAATAAAATATATGCCAATAATTATCTAGACAGCTTCCACAAACTCAATGGGCTAAATCTAATATTCAATGGGATAAAATAACCTATTGTGCTATAACGGAAAAAAGAGAATATATTATTTTAAAATACTAAATTCAAATTAATTATTAAAATATTTTGCATTTTAAGCTTTTAAAAATATTCCATTCCGAAGAAGTTTCTTATGAAAAATTTTGGAGTCTAATTTAAAATTGAAATTGATATTTAAATAATAAATATAGATGAATTAAATGTTTTATATATGCTACTTAGATCAAAAGAATACGGAATTATTTATTTAAAAATCCATAACAGAGATATAGTTTGCAAAGTCCAGCAAAACAATTTAAAAACTTTTATAAATATTTGAAATCTGTAAGAAAGTCATTTAATTTTATCTTCGGAAGAAAAATTATTTTGTTCCGACGATAAAATAAAATACCTTTTATTAAGAGATGAATTTTTATTTCCTCGAAATTTAAAACGGGGAATGTTTTTGAACAAGGAAGATGCATTAAAATTTAATTCCATAATAACATGTTTCCACATAAAAGTATTAAAACAATATACTTTTAAAGACAACTCCTTTCATCTGAAAATCGTATGAAATGCTCTAAAATAGAAAATCCACTGAAAAATCATGAATAGTATAGTAGAGTGCCATTAATCATCAATATTTCGATCAAGTCAGAAAATTGACACTCGGTGATTATGTTTGACAATATGAAATATTATAGAACAATTTCCTATATCTATTGGTTAGTAAAAAGTAAATTTAAAATAAGGTGCGAGGCTTTGCATTGTGAGTTGTTCCAGAATTTTTAATTTGTTTCAAAAAGCAATATGTTTAAATGGCACAAGAGATGATTTTGAAACTTTTTAAACACATTATTACTGGTCATAAAATTGTGATCTATACTTTTTATTGACTACTAGATGAAAAAATAAGTGAATGGTACTTGAAGGGCGAAACAAGAATGGAGACTAAGTCAAATGTATGCAAAATTTAAAGTAACGTTGATTGCTTTTGATTGTTGAGTCGATAGTATATTTTAAACTCCAATTGACTAGACAGAAAGTCGATATAGGATATTAAGTGAATATTGTGGCATTTCCGTTAGATAATTCATTGAAAATGACCTGAAATATGGGAAAAAAACTCATTGATTTCGTTCAATGGATTACACCATTCTTATACCATTATTCATCTTTTTTTTTATCATACATTTAACATGTTCAAAATGACCATATTATTTGAATATACTATTATGTATGATTTGTTCCCTTCTAACAGTTGAAGATGTCATTTTTTCTCGTAGTTATCTTTTTGTGTCCATTAATTAGATTAAAGAAAATGCTCCAGAAATTGTTGAAAATATGTTAGCAGAGATAGTTTAAAGTTGTGGGAAATATGCATTAGAAAAAGATGAAATAAACTTTGACTAATTTATTGATATCTTTTTGTGTCACAAAACCAAGTATTTTTTAAAATCAGAACAGTGTATATATTTTCTGGGAAATAAATATTTTATTTAAGTTCATGGAAACAACACTGTATTATGTACGTTTAAATAAATGTAAATGAAAATAAAATGTATTAATAAAACATAAAAAATTTAAACTAAATCAATAATTCTTTTTTCGAAATTTAAAATTATGTTTTCTCTACCATTCTGTGGACTAAATATATGTAGTGATCTGTAAGATAATATAATATTTGTTTGAACCCAATATTTGTTCAAATTTAAAGTCAAATTTTCCTCCAAATTGTTTCCTTAATGATTATTGTAATTTTAAACTAAATATGATATTAACTTAATAAACTGATATTAATGAGCATATATTTAAAGTAGCAAAATACACGCAGATAACAAATTAATTAAGAAGTGGTTTTAAGAATTAAGGGTATACATTTTTAATTAATTTTCATTTGAACTTTATTTCTTAGTATCATTTGAAAATAGAAGATGAGGTAGCTCAGTTAAACTCTCCCTCATTTAAATATTAATGAGCACAAGTAGCGAAGAATATAAGACTACATTAAAGAAACTACAAACAGAAAGACAGAAATAAGGATTTAGGAAATGGGATAAGATATAATGTGAAAGAAAAAAGTATCTATACAACATTTTACGTCATGACATAATAAGAAAAGTATGTTTCTACGCAAGATTCTTGGTTAGAATATTTTCGGAAATTCTTGCATTTTATAAGAAAATATGTGTAAAACTTCATTAAAGTACGATAAAAATGATTTTCTTTGGAATAATTTTCTGTATTTTAAATAAAGCTAATAGTCTATATAAAAATAAAAAAAAATATAAATAAATACTATATAAAAATAAAAATAAAATTTAAATAGCAAAAGAGAAATCAAATAGATCAGCAAATAGTCTATTATTAAGTTGAAGAATGCTTATTTATATAAATTACAAAATCATTTGTTTTGGTTCATTAACTTGCAAAATGGTTGTTCAAAACTTGGCTTAGATTTAATTCATAAAAATTTTACAGTTTCTTAAATCTTACATTTATTATTAGTAGATTTTTTTTTAAATAGATACAATTAAGTTTTTATACTTCATATTTTAAAATGAAAATTTTAATGATTTAAATAAATATAGGATATTTTTATAAAGGTAATAATCATCAACTGTCAAAATAACTCATTCAGAAAAATACTTCCAAGTTTCTTGATTCTTATTAATGCCCATAATAATTCATGTGCAAATTAATTAAGCAATTAAAATAAATCAAATATAATATTAGAAGAAAAATAAGCATGCTTTTAGAGTAGAATAATTGTAACATTAAAAATATTTTTTACACAGCCGTATATATATATACATATATATACTTATAAAATATATATTTTTAGGGAATATTATGTTGAAATAGAAAACTTAGTATCATATCACATAGGAATACCGGCTCTGGAAGGCTATCCTGATACAAAAAAGATATATCAAAGCTCCGTTTATCTAAGGGAATGGTTGATTAATAGGACACGAATGAGAAAGGACTCATCAGGGTGTAAATATAATAATATAAGAAAATAAAGGATACTAAGTAGAAGAAAGTGTTTACTACATACTTTCATTAATACAAGCACTGACGGAAAAAATAAAGATATAAAATCTATAGCAAAGGAGGTGTTAAAATCGACACCTTTTATATGTGATATAGGTTTCAAATATTCAATGTATGGAAATTTGGTCATTATTCCAGGTTTTTATTTGATTTCATCGTCGGATGCAAAAGAGCAGGTGTAGTGTGAACTGTATGATACATTTGGGATAACTTATTTAGAGTTTATTTAATAAAAAAATGTAGTTTTAGCAAAACCATGTTTAATAATAATGAATCTAAATTATATGTGATGATCTAAATTACATGTGACAATGTGATTATAACATAGCCGTAACAGATATTTCTGATTAATACCCGCTGCAATCAAAGAGGTTCAACTCATTACATTACTTCTATATCCAAGGGGATACTGGTCAATTCCGCTTTGGCAATAACAGCAATGCATCAATCTTCTAAGGATATTGCAACACCTAGAATTACTATTTGAAGATAAAGTTTGATAATGAATAGTAATAGTTATTTGGTAAGTTGGGAACATTTCTTTAACCAGGAAAGGTTGTTTAAATTCTGATACAACTATCGTGTAAAATTTGAAAATCTATTGATTATTTTATTATACACACCTTATTAGCCTTTCTGCTATAAAATATGTCTTAACAGAACAAATATCTTTAATCAATTTTGATAAGTTTCATGATTTTTTTAGATTAAAAAGTAAATATTTATTAAATGATTTCATAACTTATGTAAATCTATTATTATCATCGACAGTTTCAACAATTGTTTTTTAAGTAAATTGTAACAAAGAAATTAATTTCTTAGAATTAATCATGCCAAATATACATTTGGAAACATGTGATCTATTCCCACTTTCTGTGATTATATTTCCATACATTTTTATAAGCTCTTGTTGAAAATGCAAGCAAAAAATATGGTAAAAAGAAATTACATCCTCTATATACTATTTAAGATTTGTTCTATCTAAATATACTTCCCAGAATATTTTTTGTTACCTTGTATTGTTTTTTACAAAACATGGTAATTTTTAATTCACAAATGCAAATCATATTGATAGAAACGAAAATAAATTTCTGTTTTTTTCCTACAAAATGAATTTCTTTTTTTTTTCCTACACAACAAAGAACTTTTCTGTTTGAATAAAGAAAGAACTTGTAAATCTATCCAAAAAAATCATATTAATTTAAAATATGTTTTTATGACAATATGAAGAATTCAAAGTATATAAAACTTATGAAAATAATGTTATTCAAATTTTCTAACATTAAACGTGTATCCTTAAATTCATTTCCAAAAGAATAAAAAATTGTTATACTTGGAAACAATTGAAATTCTTTTAAAGAAGCAAATTGTAAATAGAGATGCAAATATTTGTTTTACTTTTTCCTATATTTTAAAAGAAGTTGAATTCAATCTTAAATTCATTAAGTCATTTTGAATAGAATGCAAATGTTTAAAAACGAAAAAACGAATGTTTTTCGAAAGTGCTGTAAAACTGAATAATTCTGCGCTGAATTGAATGAAAAGGAAATTAAATATTTAAAAAAATCCTTTTTATTTTAAAAAAAATTACTTAAATATAAATATAAAATATTTTATTCGACTCTAAGTGAAGTTTATAAATTTACTTTTCTTCGTGATTAAATATTCTTCATTTTAAAAAATATTTTTTCACTTTATTTTCCTATTTCATTATTATTTTATAATAAACAAATATTCATAAGCATTGCCTATTCTTAGTCAATGAAATTTTTAGTCGTCTAAAAACGATAATATTTGTTTTGACTTGAATAAATAAACTTCAGGCAAAAGAAAAGCTTACTCTCTCATTTACGTATTGTTTCCAAATATTTGTATAACATTTGTTTAAATTAGGAGTAAAATATGAGTTTCTATTGTATTGAATATACTTCAACATATAAAAGGGCAAACTGCAATTGTTTTTCTAAATACTTGTTCAAAATATAAAATAAATGCTCACAAAAATTTCTCTGGATGTTTTTTTTATTTACCTCATTAAACAATAATTCCTTTTATGAATTCATTTTTAATAATGCAAAAACAATATTACTTTAAAACTTATATTACATCCTGCGATTAAAAATATTTTTGAAAGAACATCTGAAAGTTATATTGGACGGATTATTAAATATTACATGAAAAATGTTCTTGAAGTTGTATAAGGCAATGTAATTTACTTAATAAGAAGTATTTCAGCTGTTACAGAAGTCAAGGATCTCTTATGGCTATCGCAATATTAATATTTTTGATTTTGTCTCATTGGAAAAATAGTTTCTGATCTATTGTGATAAGAGAATATTTTATTGCGGAATATATGGTTTTCTTCATATTCCTTTATTGATCAATAGGTGATGGACATCGTATTTTTATTTACTACTTGTACCCCTAGGGCGTAGTAAATAGGTTTTAAGATTTCCTCCAGTATCACAAGTAAACCCGAATATTAAACGCATTGATTTAGTTTTTCTTATCTTTCAACGGTATAATTTTTAACATTTGATGTCTTATTAGACCGGCCAATAAATGGCAGAGGTTCAGAAAGTCTTTGCAACATACTTAAGATAAACCGCCTACTTTTGAGACATTTTTTAAAAATAATCACTTACTTAAAACTTTATTTTTTGTGCAATAGTGAGGGAAATTCATAAAATAAAGAGTGAATTATCAATAAGAAGATTAATATTTTTAAAACAGGCTTATTTGAAATAAACTTTGAATGAAGTTTAGAAGAAAAAGTTAAAATAAGCAATATTTTATTGCTGCTATTTTAATTTGATTTCATCATTAAATACTTACAATTATTTTAAAAATGTATTTAAAGTTAAGCGTAATAATAAATGCAAAATGCATGCGTGAATTTCTATGGTAAAAAATTTTAGTTTTTGAATATTTGTGAGTGTTTCATAAACTTTCGTAACAAAAAGTTGTTAATTGAAAAACTACTTGAAATTAGTTAATATTTTTGATTCATTTAATTTAACATCGTATTCAAAAGCATAGAAATTTCCGATCAGTTACCTGATATTTATGGAAGAGTTTTTATAAAAATGTTACTTTAAAAAACACTCAAGCATTTTACTTATATTAAAAATTGTTTCATATTAATATTTTTTAAATTTCTCCTCATTTATACATTAATTCTTCTTTTTGTTAACTTTAAACATTTTTCTTTTAGTTAAAGAGCAAATTTTCTTTCAGTTTGTGTTGATAGCAGAGAATGTCTTTGGAGCTCCTTTTACATTTAATAATAAGAATTCTGTGAACTTTTACTTCCAAATTTTCAGCATCTACCTAAAACCTTGTTTAACATTGCCATTATTCTTACTCTATATAAGTAATTTACCACCTTAAACTAAAGAACACAGCTGCATAAATACTATAATTTAATAACTGGAAAACAAAATGTTTTTAAGTGGATTTTACAAAACAAACAAGGAAGTTTTCTATACATTTTAATTAATGGCTTGCAGAAATTTTTCAAAACAAATTTCGATTACTGAGATGTATGTATGCTGCCTGACTTTACAATATTTAGTATAGTTTATTTCCTTGAATTTGTGAGTAAATGGCTTACTAAAACTTTTTATTTTTAGAACTTGTATAATCCAATCAAAATCTTCTGGAGACGGCTCATTTATTACATGAATAGTAATGATGAAAAGCTGCGATCACTGAATATACTATATTTTCTAAATTCTTCACATTGCTATGAATATCTGTACCACAATAACTTCGTAATTTATCCATAAAATTATTTGTGGGTTTACTTATTTCTCCAGCTCTCTCTTGTTTATTATTTTAATTTACGAGGTCGGATTTTGTTTTTTTTAATTCACTTACCACTCTCTTATTTTTGTAATAGTTCTAAAAATTACTTGCTTTTATATCTTCTTAAGCTCTTGAAATTCCAATGTCAAAATACTCATATTTCAAGAATCATAAAATTTTTGACTGACTAAACATAGGATATGCTCCAATAAACTTTATATCTGATGATTTCTTGTGATTTGAGATTATTTATATTTATTAATAAGTAATATGAGTTCTACTTGAATAGGATGCAGACGGCTTGATTTAGTACATCCAGACATATTGCATGATATTAATAATTGACATAGGTATTATATATGGCATACACGGCAAATAATAAAATTGACATAGGAAATATTATTTGCCATATCAATAAACAATGCATGGAAAACAATAATTTTGCCGTGTATTATTCATTAACAGACCACAAATTCCAAAAAGTTTGGCTTATTTTTGCAATGATTAAATTTAGACTATTTCAAGTTATGAAAGAAAGCATAATATTTTATTTTTTTGTAACTTCAATTACATATATAAATTTTACCTGAAAATGAAAATTATTATTGGATATTGCACATCCAGCTAAAATGTGAGACATTTTCTTCCTTTGTAATGATTTCGCAATATGGAAAGAAACCGGATGAAATTTTAATGCTATCCTTTTAAAAATAATTTTACCTTTAAAAGAATCAAGTACACAGAATAATTTATTTCCACTTTTACATTCTTTACCAATTATTTTTAACCATGCTCAGATAAAATACTTATCTGGATTTTATCTTTACTTTTTTATTCGGAAAAATCTCTTGATATAGTTATATTATATTCAAGCTTTTAAAGACAATCTAAATCTATAATCTTTGGTAAATTTCCAACATTGATATTATATTTATGTGATATACCAATATTGTGATATAGGCAGTTCGATTTCAAAATAAAACCTCATTATTTTGAGATGGATTATTTAGTACAAAAAATGTCATCGGATTCTTTGAATTTTGATCTAGCTGAATTCCACACATTTTTAACAGTTCCATTAGTGTAACCAGTTGATTAGTTATCACTCTTGTTGGTAGAGTTTGACTATTTTCCGCAAACTTTTATTTTAAAGTCAATAATTTTTACAGTGATCCATCTTTGCAATGTTCGAAAGACTTAAATCAGAATTTTTTTTAATAGAAATTTAATCTTAAATAGTTAAAAGAAATTAGAATGTATGCAAAATCTCAAAGCTATCAAATAGTATTTGTCCTATTAGAAGGGAAAAAAGAGCAACTAAATATCAATGCAAGCAATTTAATTGGAGTAGTTCCTATCTTTTGATTAAAATTTTACTATAAAGATGTCGAAAATTCTTTCTAAAATTACGTTGTTTATTATCGTTATAAAACAGAATTCCATAAATATTGTGTGATTAGTTTTGAGAAAAACTGAGTAGAAATATACTTTCCAGATTTGCTTGCATATTTTATTTTTCAATATAAAATTATATGCATTATTCAATACCTTGTTTCAATTATTTTAATAGATGAAATCTTTTTTTACAATATACAGTTTATAAAATTATTACATTTTAAAATAACTAAATACATAATTTTTTTAAATAAAATATTTGATGTATATTATTTATAAACGGTTATAATAAAGGGGATCATAAAGATGTTTCCTGAGTAATGCATTCCTTAAAATTTTAAAATTGTTTTAGTATTATAAGTTCCATCTATAATTTTTATATCTATAAAATGGTTATGTATGCAGATAAATTGATAGATTTCGATATATTTAATTTTTTTTCCATACATATTCTTCAACAGTTCACTGAAGATCTGATTTAGGAAAATTCAATACAAACTGACCAAACATTAAGCTTTCTTTTATTAAAGACAGATATATTTAGTATAATTTCTTTATATATATTAATGCTATCATACGTTTTTGCAGGACATTCACAAATTCATTCAATTGTGGGATTTTTCTTGATTAATACATAGTAAGGTATCTAAGACATTGAATTCATTTTTGAATCCCATAAGCTGCCACCATTCTTCACGTCTGTAAAGATGTGAGTTAAAATTGTGTTCAAAATTAATCATACATGTTTAAGCCTTTCATTATTTATTATCATGTAAGCATGCGCAGAACACAAAGTAAATTAAAATAAAGTTATTATAAACTAAAGAACACTCTTGTAAAGCAAACACCAGCAAGAATCCCTGTACCTAACTCTGGAAAAGTTTTACTAGTTTGGGTAGAATATACCGGGAAGAACAGAAGGTGTCACTGTAAGAGGAGAGCCACGCTGCCCATGAACCCAAGCTCCAAACGCAGCAGTTCAAATAACCGCTGGAGGGTAAATACCCCGCTGCTTCTAGCTGTCCCCAATGGACAAATTTATTAAGAGATAATAATCTGTAAGTACATAAGAACAACAAATACAGGATAAAACAAATACAAATACTTTTAGGAACATATGAACACAGTAATGTTGGTTACAAGACTAAAAAAAAAAAAAAAAAAAAAAAAAGGAGAGACGAAAACAAATGGCAGAGAGCGAGAAAAGAGTAAAAAGAAATATACAGACATTTGGACAGTAGACTGGGCTAAGTATTATACAGTAATTGTAAATCAGAGTTTAATATCAAGGATGGTTAGTCAGCTGGATCTGAGAAAGTCACTTCCAGTTCGGTATCATCCTCATCGGTATGGTAGGTTGGGATACAGAGATTTCTGTGGGCAAGTAGGAAGTTCATTAGGGAAATTAGCCTAGATCTCGCATGGGTGTTGTTGACAAGGTTTCTAGTCCATTCCTGGAGAAGTTGATTGCTCGGAGCAGTGAAATGCCAGAAGCTGGTGAGTGGACATGATGTGGCGTAATGGAAAGGATTACCCGTTTGCCCACATGCGTAGTTGTCACTGGGTAAAACTCCAATCATATGCAGATAACTAGGGAAAAAGCCGTGTCCCGCGATGAACAAAGTGAGTTGGCTTGGCCCAGCATTGGATATTTGGATTTATCATGCGCAGGATGTGGTGCAATAGGTGGCCTGTGGTAGCTTGATCCCATAGAACTTGTCACGCTTGGTTGGCTGCTCGTTTGGAATCCCTTCTGTAGTAGGAGCGTAGCGTTGGAAGACCAATAGAAATAGGTAGGCTCCTCCAGCGTTGTGGCCTCTTTGGCTAAGCTGTCAGCAATCTCGTATCCAAATATACCCATATGTGCTTTCATCCAATTAAGGTGTAGGTATTGGGCATTGTTGAGCTCGTGTTGAATGTTCCGAGCCAGGGGACTGGCAGGTTTGGATTGCTGACTGTCTTGAGTCCTGCTTGGCTGTCAGATCAGATGCTGCAACGTTGACCATGTTGCTTTACCCAATGGATTACCCGCTGGAGGGCAAATAACTTGGCCTGGAAAACAGTGTTACTATCTTTTAGCTTATATTTTTCGGAGTGGATAACTGAATTGTTGTAGATGACTAAAAAGGCTGCTCCAACTTTTTTCGCAATTTTGGATTGAATTAGCACATTGAATCTTGATGTGTTGTGACCAATTTAGTTTCTCATCAATAATGACACCCTGGAGTTTCAGTGTTTTTATTCTTTTAGTCTTAGAATTGTTCCAAAAGATTTGAGGCCCGTTTTGTAGTTTTGACAGTAGCAAATAGTTCGATTTTTCAAATGAAATTTCCTGGTAATGCTTGATTGTCTATTGGTAAAGATGTTTGGAGCTTTTGCGACAATTCTTCCCAATTTCCTTTCACTAATTGCTGAGATCCCGAAGGTAAAATCATCAGCAAAAGCCTCTAGGGTGATTCTGGAACTGGGATCAATGTCCTTACCCACTGCTGAACAGTTTATTTGAAAGGGTTCGTCTGCAAGCAGATTCCATAGGATAGGGCCGTTGCAGGAACCTTGTAGGCAGCCGATTAGTTATTGGTGTCTTACCAGCAGTTGATTGGTATTGAGAGCGACTTCTCTGTCCTCTAGATTGCTCTAGAAGATTATTTTGATTTTTGTAGGGCAGAGTTTGAAATATAATGTTTGCTCAATAGAGTAGAGTGGGGCTAAATCAAAAGCTACCTTTATGTCGGGATAAATTATTGAGCAGTGTTTTGCAGAGGTCTTGACAATATCAATATTGTTCATAAGATGGCAGAGTGCATCATCTACAGACTTGCCTTGTCTAAAACCAAATCGGTTGTCATGCAGCAGGTTGCTATTTTCTAGGTAAAAATTTAGCCTTGATGTTATCATTTTGTCTAGAACTTTACCAAGGGTTGGTAGGAGGGTGATTGTCTGTAGGATTTTACATAATGGATATTTTTACCATCCTTGTAGAAAAGGACTATTACACCAAATTTAAGAGTTTTGGGAAAGTAAATTAGTCTTCAGCATGTCTGAAAGAACGTTACAAGAAGTTCTGGAAAGTGCTTGTAGATAGTTTTGAGAATAATATTGTCGATGCCATCGGGACCGGGGGCTTTCCCATTGGGTAGCGAGGTAATAGTTCTTCTGATTTATCTGTTACTGAGCTTAGGTTCGGTGTTATCTTCTGGGTATTGCAACGAAATTGATTTGTAGTTTGGATTAGAAAAAGTTTCACCACAATATTTTTTTGCAAAACTGATGGTGTAGCCTGTTTGCGTTCCTGTTCTGAAGAGGTTGGTTGGCGGAGTGTGGTTTTTGAAGGTAGCTTTAGATATTTTCCATGCGCGTTTGATGCCGATGAACAAATGTTGCGCCAGCTAACGTGTTTTATATTTCGTACTTCTTTTATATAAGTGACCTTTACCTTTTTGTATAAAGTGAGGAGGTGAGGATTGTTTTCAATTCTTGCCAGTTGTGCCTGCCTTCTCTGGGAATTCAATCCTTTTATCAAGGGCTGGTGTCCACCAGTTAGGTATTACGTTGTGTCTATATTTAATTCTCTTATAAGTCTTATTGCAGCTTTTAACGATTTGTTCTTGTAGTAAGGCTGTGGCAATATCTAGTTGATGAGTCGTGTGGCAGTTATTAAGATTCTGTAATAGGATATGTGTGTGGTTAGAAGGTTTTGATGAATTTGCTATGGTTTCCAAATTTGGTTTTGAATCTTGTTAAAAGATGGGTGTCTGGAGGTTTACTAATTTTTATCTAGATATATCTGTGATCGCTGAGGGACTCTAAATCAAGAACTTCCCAGTAGCAGATTGACGCTATTTGTAGATTTGAGATTAAGGTGATGTCGGGTCATCCTTCTTGTGTAGAAGAAAAGAATGTTGGTGGGGCTCCCATGGTGATCATAATTTGGAGATCATTAGCAGTAATGAAATGCAGTAGTTTTTCTCCTCTGGTGTCCTTATTCTTATAGCCCCAGAAGATATGGTGTGCATTGAGATTTGCTCTTATAATATAATCTTCATGACGAAGGTTGTTGTGGAAGTATTCCAAATCTCTAATGGTATCATTTATTATGTTTTAGGCAAAGAGTCTACCTCTTTGTCTATGGTTGAGTGGTGGGCTGTATGCTCAGATAATTGTGAGAGGTGTTTTGGTCTATTGAAACTTCGACGGCTATGGCGGTTTCTTTTTGGCTGATTAAAGTTGGGTTTAGGTAATTATTATTCACTCTTTACCATTTTCTGAAAGCCAGTAAGTCCAGAAGCTAGGTATACCAAGAATTTTCTCGACTTTGCTGAGATGAGGTTCTTGGATGATAAATTTGTTGACATGGTGGGTATGGGCAATAACTTGAAGTTTGTCAATAGGTGCATTTGATCTCATAAGGTTGATTTGGATAATAGTGCTTTGTGATGTGCTAGTTTGAGACTTTTGAGGATTTCCTTGTGGTGAACCAATTGATAATAGTACGTTGTTACTTTGCATATTAGTAATGAGGCTGGTTTAAAAATGATCTGCAAATTGGGCAATAGGTGGAGTAAGCTGTGTGGTTTGAATTGAGCTTGGCGCCATCCTTGTTGGCTACTAAGCAGTTTGTACATTCGGAGTGCTTTGATTTACACTCCTTTTCCTGGTTGCTGTAGCTACACTTTCAACATATTCTATTAAATCTGCATATTTCACTGATGTGGCCATAATCTTGGCCATTGAAGCCTCTCATAATTCTACGGTATTGTCGGATACAGACTTTATAAAATCCGAAGTAAGTTGTTTTGTATTGTAGGAGTGCATGTTCTGTGGCCTTGTCTACTTCAATTACTAGATGTTGCAGGTTGCTGTTGACTCTATGGGACTTGTTTTGAATTATATTAATATACGCATTCACGTAAATATTTTGAATATTGGATTACAGTAGTCTCTTGATGTTATCCTCATTAACAAAATTTGGAGGACTTAGGAGGATAATTTTTTTCAAACGTGTTATTGGCTCTTCAGTGATGATAATTTGGTTTGTTAGTTGGTTTAAAAGGAGTTCCTTTTCCTTTTCTGTTCCGTATTGAGCCTTGGCCACAGTTTTTCCCCATATTACCTTTTTTGGGCATATCTCACTGCTAAATTTTTGGAGGTTGTTTTTCAAGTTTTCCAAGTTTTTATCTTTAGAAGGCTTTAGGATGAGGGTAGTTTTCCTGGAGTTTTCGGTGCTTGTTTTTAATATTTCGCTAAAAGTTGGTTTGTTGACTATTCTGGGTGTCTGTTGCCTAATTATCAAATCTTGTGTTTTAGTTTGCATTTCTGTAAGGTCTTTTATATTGTTGCTATGTTTCCCTATTTGTGTATTTAAATCTGACAGATTATGGTGTTCTTCTGTTATAGTTGTCCGGTTCAGCCTTTCCTTTAGCTTTTTATTACATTGAATTTCTATAAGAAATTTTTTTAACAAAAAAAGAAAGGAACTGTCACAAATATTTTTTTGATTTCAACTTCTTAAATTTTCTTATAATTCTTATAATTTCTTGTAATTGATAAATTCAGAAATTTCAAAGAATATCATTAGTTACGTACTATGAGTATGATGAAAGAAATTACTTATTTACACCATCAAAACACTTATCTACAGAAAAATTGTATACAAAAAAAGAATATATAAAAACTTTTCAATACATATAAATGTTTATTTATAAGTACATATATTTATGCAAATATATATTTATATATGTGTACACAATTTTTTTACTCTAAAAAATAATAGTCTTAAAAACCTTAGCGCTTATTAAATATTCTTAGATGCATCTTTCTTTCTTTATTTTTAATAAAGTTTAATTAATCAAATTAATCGACATGAGTTAGAAATTTTTGAAATAATTTTTTTATAAAATTTTTTAATTGCATATAATTTCTGTATATAAAATATATCATTAGAATATTATTTCTTTTTTAAAAAATAATACACTCTCACGTAATAACATGATAGAAACTTCAAAGATTTCTTGCCATTAATGGTGATAAATAAAACAATTTCATATTTTATGCTTATAAAAGCTTCAATCAAAATATTAATATATTGAAAAAAAAAGGAAAATGTAATAAGCTTGATTATATTTAAAGGGGAAATAATGTTTTTGAAAAAGATCTAAGCTTTTATATTAACATGCTCTGTTGTCAATTATCTTAACACACTCATTCAGATAATTTATACATTTGAAAAATAAGTCTATTGATGAGGAATTTTAAATTTAGGGAATTTTATTATATGACATTGTTGTGTACATAATTATAAGATGTTCTATTCTCATATTACGCGTTTCTAAATTTTGTAACATTTTTATTATATCTCATGAACCTAATTTAATATAAAAAAGTATACCTGAAATTGTTAAATTTAGAATTTTTCTCAATTCCTCCTCCACAAACAGTTGTATATAATTTATATAAAAAATTAACGTAGATTATATATATATATATATATATATATATATATATATATATATAGGAAACATAGAAGGAGAGAGAGAATTGAGATTGCTAAGTAAGCTATCACTATTCTGTTATTCATTCGATTTTCTATAATAATCACACTGCAAATATTTTTGGGGATATTTTTATCAAGCAGAATCCCTTAATAATTAGGGGGAAGCAAAGTTTATTGAAATTGATTTCAGCCCTAAAATTTAAGAGAGATTTATTTTTCTTGTCTATTTTATTGCATTCCTTAACCACTACTATTTACTTCCGAGCGATTGTTGTTGTTGGAACAGTGTACTTCACTGTACCTACATTTCATTTGAGCTCTATCAATTAGATAGTGAAAATATTAGTAATTTAGAAGCAAGGACCAAGCAGAAGACTTCTGAATATTTAACACCTGCTATCCTCAAAGGTATCATTTCATTTGTAGGACATTTCGACCAAGACATATTGAACGTGCCTTAGCTGCTTTTAACGAACACGACGGATTTTTTGTTGTCAGAGATCTCTTTTAAAGTATATGCTGAACACTGGTAATCTTCTAAAATTAAACCATGATACTTTAGCGAAATGGCTGCTTTAACTGGTACTTTAATTTACAAAGTTCACCGAATAATGATAAAGACATTAATTATAATTTAGAAAACATAGTTTCCCTCTACATGACTTTCTTTGACGAGAACAATTTTCTACATTTGAAATGTATAGCCTGCTATTATCTAAACACAATTATTTCGTTTTACGTTGTATTATTTTAGAAAAAAAAAGAACAAAATTTCCCTTTTTATGAGTTTCAAATCGCATAAGATTACAAGTAAAGCAAAAGTTCTATCAAATTATCATCAATATTAAAAGTATAATACTGTTAGCTTTAATAAGTAGGAAATTCAGCATTCAGAAAGAACTTAGTCAAAAGTGGAGCACATGTAATATCTATGGAAATAAGTTTTTTGATTCAGATTTCTTATATTTATTGGATTAGAATAGAAAACTCTTATATAAGCATAAAAAGGAATACTGGAGAAAGAAAATTTTATTTTAACAACTTATTAAAGTTGAAAAAAGCTTTGTCTATAAAAAAGATTTTTTTCTAATGCTCAATTACCAGGATATTTCCCTTTTAGCACTACAAGGGACGGAAGTGATGGCATCTTTATATAGTGGTGAACAAAGTGGGCGTATTATCGTGGCCCCAAGAGTGGCTTTATTTCGATATTTTAGAAGCTAGGGCCAAGCAAAACACTCCCAGACATAGTCAAGAACCCAAGAATTGTTATTTCATATGGAGGACATTGTGATCACGATATATTTTATGTACTCCAAGCTCTTCAGTGAACACGATGAATTTATAATGGGTTGGAATTCGAATTCCTCACCTTCATGTGGGAGCAATGGTGGACTGAGTTATTAGGGCATTGGTTCTCTTTTCACAAGGTAGTAAGTTCGAATCCTGAACGACAAATAAATCCGACATGTTCCCTAAAGGCGTATGGGACAGGTTAAATATATCGTGGTCGCAATGTCCTTCATATGAAATTATATATCTGGAGATGGCAGATCAATTATTGAGGAGTTTGCTGCTTGGTCCTTGCTTCTAATCTACTAAATCTCTTACGCCACTGCTTTCAGCTAACAAGAAAACCTCAACCCAGAGCTAGGTACAAAGAAGTATGCAGTTGAAAGAACTACCTTCTTATACCTAGGACACCCCGCCAACGAAGTCGCACGTAAAAGCATCAACGATAAATTTTGATTCTGGACGAATGCATTCGATTACATTCAATAGGAATAATTTACTTTTCTTTTGTTGCTTTTTTTTAAATGGATCTTTTGGGAAACGGAAATTCTGACCAATATATGACATTAACTTTATTGAAAAGCTTCTTGATACTAGGTTTGTTAATTTAAACTAATTTGAAATGATTAAATAATCCTGAATAATTCAACAGCGTTCCCTTCGTACTCTCGCAACACAAAAAGAGATCATGACAATTTTCTGTAGTGTCTTTAGATGAATCATGATAAAAAATGTTACATTTTGATAACTATGAATTCCATATAGAATGTATTAGTTTGTAATTTTTACATTTTAAATTAACATTAAAGTACAATATATAAATTACTAGTATTTATTTTGGGTGAAAACATTTGGATTCTTTTAAATAAATTATGAAGAGTTGCAACTTCTAATATCAGCTAATTGAAATGTTTTAACTTAAAGGTTTGAAGGTTTTAACTTAAATGTGAATAGAGGGATGATAGAAATATTGCTTGTTTTTATACCACTTATTATTAAAGGCACTTTTAATAGTTATTCAGTCTCTTGTTATAACATAAACTTTGAGAGACAATTATTTTGTTGTACCACCTGTCATGAGGTTGACAGATTATTGAAAAGAGATTAGCATTTATGTTAGTGTCTTTAATGAGTTAAGTTAAAAAATACTTTTTGTGCATTTAATCTTTAAAATATTCGTGGCTGCGACCAAATGCAAGTTAAAAATTTTAATGAGTTTGATATTTTCTCTGTAGATTTAACGCAATGTGGATAGAAGAGTTCTTGCTTAGATATTAATTTCACCACTAACTCAAATTGATTCAAAATTACAAGGTAGCTGTGTTCTATGGCTGGAGTTGAAAGAAATTGAAAATCAGATGTACTGTAATAACTTTACACAACTTAAAACTTTAATATAGCTTATAAAAAGTGGCATTTATATTATATTAGTATACATTGACATAAAAATTGATAAATATTGCTTAGCTTTTATTATCGTTTTTCTTTATGTGTGATTGGGGTTAATTTACAAATTTTTATCTTAAAGTTTAATTCTTTGTTAATAAATACTGATATTTTAGTGACAAAAAATTTTTAAATTCAAAAGTTTTAGTGTTAATGAAATCGGATCATTTAAGTTTATTTTCAAAATGCCTTAGAAAAATTTGAACACACACATGAAACATCTGCAAAGAAAATTACTTAAATACTTAATTATTAATATGAATTTTCGGAGACCGATTTATTTATAACTAATCACAGGAATGTAGATATAAATGTTTTATTGTGGCGATTCTAATTGGAATATATTAAATGTTTTATTTTTTCTGTTGTGTTATTTCATTCTTAAAATACAAAAAGTTGATTGTTTGCTATTACCTCATGTATTTCATAAAATAATTTAAACGCAATATTTAGTTATATCTGATGAATCTAGACTATTTTCTAAGTTGTTTAATTCAAATTTCCTTTATAAGAAGAGATTGATAGTGCATTCAATTTTGAATGAAATGAGTTGGAAGTAATAACATAACAGATTATTACCAATAGCTGACTCACAAGTGGACACACTAGGTTTCTTTTGAGTAGGGACAAAAGACGCAACCGAAATGCTAGTTTGAGCAGGCCTTTCTAGATCACATTGTTTTAAGAATGACTGGATTGATTTTTAATAATAGTTTCAGAGATTGTCTCATGATTCGTGGCCTCGTGAGGTTCGTCTTCCCTGCAGCTTGATCATAAGAAATAAAACAATTTACTTTTCTTATGGATCGCAGGTTCCACAATAGCTTATTACGAGGTTCTATGCAAATAAATATACATATAGAAATTAAGAAACTCATAATTAGTTTTTGTATTCTGTTTTTAGCCCACAATTTTCATAACTAATTAAAATGCTTAGAATAAATATCCCAAGACTAGTCTTACAAATTAAGAGATTTTTATAATCACTGAATTTTTAATGAATAAATTTCTAACATGCACTATTTAATCGTAAAATAAGTGATAAAATTCAGATTTTTAATAGATTATATTTAGGTTCCAGTTACCAACTAGAATTTTAAAACGTATAAAGAACCTTGTTTAACGCTCACACAAGTCACTTTTTTCTAGAAAATCAATACGTAAATTTTCTTTGAAGTGTTTTTTAAATAAAACATTTACTGTAAATATCTGTTAAGGAAACGAAACATTTCTGAAGTCATTAAATGCAAACGTTTAAAATATTAATTTGCTTTCAAGCTTTATCTTAGCAATAAAAAAATTGATAGTTTAAAATCGGAAAATTATTGAAATCGCAAAAACAAAGCACAAGTGTCAAGCGAAATATAGGTTATCTTAAAGTTATGTAATCTATGACAGATTCTTAAAAAAAACTTGAATGAATATGAAAAATAAAGTTTTTACAACCAATTTGGCAACAAGAAAGTTAATGTCAAAAATATTTTTCTGGGAACTTATTAGTTTTAAAAGAAAAAGTGTTAATTCTTAATAATAAATCTAGAATAAAGCGGCAGAAATTTAAAATAACACATTTCCATGACTTAAATACATTTTTTTTCTATTCATCTGTATACAAGTATTAAAGACTAGACGTGTTGCTATACAGTAAGTAACAAAAAATTAGTTATGCTTTGAAAAAGTAAAAACTGAAAGATAAAATATTTTATTATTTATCTTTTTATTACATTTATCTATTTACATTTAAAAAATTTTTTTGAAAGAAATTGTGAACTAATATCTTTAAAAAAAATCAAAATGGAGTTATTATAAATCTAGTTTACAAATTACAAGTTTGAAAACAATGCTTATATAACTGGATTCTTATCAACAGTTTACCTTAATTTCGATTCTCATCAATAAAAATATACAATTCAGACATTCATATAAAGTTTTATTAAAGAGTAAAAGTTTTATAATATTTACAACAAAATTAAGAATTTAAAATATTAAAATTTTATAAAAACATAAATATTTTAGAAAATAAGAAAACTACAATTTAAATAACATTTTGTTATTACGTTTAAAATTGCATTGAATTCTTAGTAAAACTTTAATAGCTTTGAGATTTTAATTTAAGTCCAATCCTCATCATTTATGCTATTTAGATCATCGAATACATATTTTACAAGTGTATGTGACAAACCGATCAAAATAGGATAAAACATGTTACCTGCCTGAACTTTCACTTTTAAGATGTACAATGTATTTATACAGTCGTTTTCCTTCCTAAAAATTACCAGCAAGCGTGTAATAATTTTTCTCAAATTCCTTAACTCAATCAAATATTCGTTAATTGTAGTGATCATTTGATGGATGCTAAATTCAAAATTTCCGATATCAGTCTCTAGGCAGTATTCCAAAATTCTAGCAGATTCTTTAATTATAGATAGTGCCAATTTCCTGAAGCATTGTTGAAAATATCTCAACTGTCTGATATTAGCTCGACTACTAGCTTCTACTATATTAAAATCTAGTTCATTTCGTGGGATTTTACTCGGTACCTTTACTGGAAGACTTTGTGAACCCGGTATGATTTCCAAGTTCAAGATGTTTATTTGTTCATTGTTTTTTGGTAAAATTTCAAGAACGTAGCCTTCAAAGTCAGTTTCTAAATTATAAATAGTGTCAAACTCCGCTTGTTGCACCCCATACTTGAAATTATTCCTTACATTTGCTAGCTGTGCTTCTTCAAGGTCTATTCCGATTGAACAAGGTACTTTATTTCTAGTTCCTTCAAAGAAATCTACAAAATCCAGAATGTCCTCCAATAGAATTTTGATTAGAGGGAATGGTATGTATTTTATTTGCAACTCCTCTTTATATTTTGGGGAACTAGTTGAACGTGGATCCATTAAATCTTCAAATCTGGTAAAGGTATCCTTGAATAACTTTTGGAGATTGCGAGTACTTTCAGTGCATAATAATTGTAGGCTGAGTAATAGAACATCTTCTGACGTATTACATCCTGGTTGCGTCGAGGGACTACTGGCTTCTTCAGAAAAGAATTCCTCGACCTCCTGTTCCACTGACTGAGGTAAGTTTGCTGCTCTGTAAGTACCCTGAATATCTACCTCATTATCACTTTCCATATTAGAAGTTGAGGCTTCTTCCTCCGCCATTGCAGTATTGAGAAAAATGTTTTTTTTTTCATAAAACCATTCGCAACATCAAATATTGCTTTTCTTTTAAGAAAGGAATACTTCTCATAGTGAAGCAAATGCTTAAATAGATTTAAGTCACATGATATATTTACAAAAGCTAATTATCATATTAATCGATTAAAATATTGATTTATTTATAGCGGTATTTTTGATGGAATATGCTATCATTATAATCCATTTATTAATATTGCAGTATTATACCCTTTCCGGTATGTGGTAGAAATATTTAGAAATTATTTAGTGAATGCTTTTCGAATTTCCTTCATAAAATTTTGATGAGTACTATTAAGAATTGAATGCAATTTTAGCATTAATAACAAATCCCCGTTTTTATTCACATCTGCTTTCATTAAAGTAGGTCTGGCTTATCATTCAAAATATGAAATTATAGCTAATTAAAATTTTTTGACTTGTATTTACTAGTATATATACTTGTATATGTTTAGCGATGAAACTTTAGCATCTACCAGAGAGAAATTTATATTTTTCTCAGAAGTTTCGAAACAGTGTCAAAAAGCACGATATTACCCATATCATGAACTCTGATTATTCTATATTGATTTTAATGCTGTATTTACATTGTAGTATAAATAAATTACTTATTTTGATAGAGACTGTTTTAACCCCTTTAGGAATTTGCCCGTGTCTGACACAGGCGAATGTCATAGCCACATGCTTGTCTCACACGAGTGCTTTTGTTATTTCTAATGCCCATCTCAGACCCGTTCCAGTAAAACCATATAGGCTAAATTAAATGCCATCTAAATTAATATTAAATTATAATTAAACTTTTAACATAGATGGCATATGGATAATTTTTAGAAGTTTTTCGAAAAAAACGCGTGCTTTAAGGGGTTAATGCATGTGATAGGAATCCTTGTAACAATGTCTAATTGTGATGCTTTGAACTCTAGACAGAGTATCTAATTAGTATCTGCTTTTGTAACATTCCTAACAACTTTTAGTAATGTATAACATATTTTATAGTAAATGTAGATCATATTAGAGATAGAGTTTCAATAAGTTTTGATTGTAGTTTAGTATATTCTGCAAAGAAGATATATGTTTCGCTTATAGTACAGCAAATACATTGATAAAAATTTGATACTAGTATATTGTATTTAATTTAAAGAGTAAAGTGGTTTCTTAATTAGGGCTTTTAAGAAGGTTTTCAAAAATACAAGCAATGACTTCTTGTAAATACTTTTAAGAAAAAAAATTTTTGAAGAACATACACTAAACTTATTTTCTGGAGCAAAGATCAAACCTTAGTTTTAAGAGATGAATAAAAATTACTAACATCATGATTTTTGATAGCATGGTGTAAAAATGAGAAAGCCAGCTGGGTTATTAAATCCATCACTTGACCATGACTCAAAATTACGAGGCATTTGACAGTGATTAATGGCTTACAAAATATTTGAAATGTAAAAAGTGTTGCAATATAACCTGAATAGTAGTCAAGCTTTTCTTTAAGAAGTAGATCAAATATTTGTTAGTTTTTTAATACCAAAATTGGTGATAAAGTGACCAACCAATCATTTTTGTTCATCCAGATGAAAATTGCTTGTTAAAAGTATGCTTGCAAGAAAAAAAAATTTGCAAGGAGAAACTAATGAATATTTCTCTTTCCTGGATCACAATTTGAGTTTAACAGTATTACGAGATGAATAATTTAATGTTCATTAGGCATTCGTCTATTTAATAATTTTAGCATAATGTACTTTAGGCCATGGAGAGGAAAAATTCAAGGGGAAAAGTGCTATTTAAGTGTTGAACATACTATTGTGGCCGTGATTAATATACACAATACTTAGATGTCTAAGCATATATCCTCAGCCATCATAACTTTATCTTATGCATCTCTGGATAATATAAATACATAAATAATAAGTTTTCGCCATTAATCTGTCAAATGCTATAGATGTAATGAATGTAAAATTTAATATTTTACATTCGTGGGTTTGGAACTTTATCAGTGGTTTATTGTATGCACTTAATATTTTATTAAATGTTTTATATTTAATTATTAAGATACTAGATATATTAATGTGTGATAGCAATATTTTCGAATAAATATTTGCGACAATTTAAAATTGATTAAAGTAGTTCTGAATATCAGGAATTGACATTTATTTTTTTTTATATCATATTAGTTTTTGAGCAACGATAATTAATGAGATAACATGACTGTGATTACTGTTCCACAAATAATTAGTATTTAGTAGTTGAAAAAATTTACTTAACGAAAGTGGAAACTGGAATATAGTATTCCTTAAGAGACTATCATTATTTCAGAAACGACTTTTAGGAAAGGTTTGAAACCATCTTTTAAATGGAGCCATAAAATTAGAAAACAAAATTACATTAATTATGGTCTTTTAAAGAGACAACAAATGTTGATTAACTTATTTAAACAGTAAAGAATGTTTCTTAAGGTATAAGAAATACTCTTTTTTCAAATAATAATACGAGTGTTGCAAATCACAAAAACTAAAGAAAAGTGTTGGCTAGAATGATATTACTGAAAGATTAACATTTCAAACTAGCTTTGTCATATTTTTTATGCAAAATTGTAGATAATATCTTGGATTAATATACTATGATCTGTTTTCAAATATTGAGATGTAGCCTGCCCTAGACTTTAATTCAATCATGTTATAAACTGTTTTAGTCAGTTTTATTTACTGTTTTATATTTTTCAATAGTTATAATTTAAATGTTATCCACACCTCACAAATATTTATACTAAGGCAATATTGTAGAATAATTTATTTTAATATATTGAAAATATTTGCATTAATATGCTTTTAATTTTTTGCATTTTGTCTGCTATCTTGATTTCTACGTTTACATATTTTTAATTATCTTTTTAATAACCCTTAAGTTTTAAACAGCTAATTAAGGTTAAAACAATAGTAATTTTGATGTTTTGAAATTGTTTGTAAAAAGAATCTTTTCATTTTTTAGATTTTTTTGTGATTTTGATTTCTACATTTAAATATTTTGTAACTATCTTTGCAAATAATTTTAAGCATCAGGCAGCTAACTAATTTTAGCATAATTCTACATATTTTTCTCTCATAACATGGAGTTAGAACTCCAATAATAAGAAAACGTAGACGAACATTACGCTTCATATGATTTCATATAAAAATTGATTCCGTTTCATGACATGTCATCTTCAATGTATTTTGCAATTTTCAAGAATGTCAAAAATTAAATTATGTAATTTATTATTTTTATTTTGTGTATGGGCATTGCACTGAAGCGCAAAATAATGAGACTTCAAAATAGTTTATTTTTCCTCTCCAGAGCCAATTTATCTCCTTGGGAGTGTAAATCATTAAAAACAGATTATATTTAAGTCGTATTTAAAGGACAAAATAATCTTGGTGAGTACATATTGTTTTGCAACTTGAAAAGGTAACAAGTTCGACCATGAGCCAACAAAAATTACATTAAAAACACAAATTCCCTTTAAATATTAGAAAATTTTAATTTCTGTGTTTTAGGGTAATATTTCAAAACAGTTTACTTATACAAAAGCTATATCATCATTTTTCTTTCCATGAAAAGTAGGAAACTTTAACTGTTTTCAGCAACAATGTTTTCTCAGATATTGACATTGCAGTGAAATAAAATAAATTTTAAATCCAGTTATTCAATTATATATTAAACAAATTATATATTATTATTATATTAAATCCAGAATATTTGTTTTAAATATAGATGACCAGATCTATTCTGAATTGATCTTTTTGCTACATATTAAGCTTCTAATTAATGAAGTCTGAAATCTATTCGTTAAGGTGACTCAAAAACAGGGTGTAATTTAATATGTAAAGAATATCTAAATGATTATTCAGGTTTTTTATTCTAAGATTTATTTATGCATATGATGTATTAAAAATCTAACATGTAACATTTTCCAGATAATATGATTTTCAATATCAAGAAATATTTTTAAAAAATATGTGATCACACTCCCTTTAAAACACTTTTCATAAAGCTTAAAGGGAACACATACTAATATTGCAATCACGAGATTGATGGGTAAAATAAAATCTCTCTTGATGGAGTAAAATCAACCAATGTCTATTGTACTCTAAATTATTGGATTAAATTGCTTATTGGGTCAAATTACAAGATTCTTTGATTTAATGTTAAATTATGAGTCTTTTTAAGCAAAAATATTAATACATATTTACAATAGTTGATATTAATGAATTTGGAACTGTCAATCATCAATTTTTAAAAGCAAAGAAATGTATTATATGAGTATATATTATATATAGAGTCTATTTCTTATTCAACCGGAAAATTAAATTCTAAATTAACGAAAATTTTAAAATATTATTTCAGAAACTAAATAGACTTCAATATTTTTAATTGTTATTCAAAAAAGTTTTTTTTCCATACAATTACATTAAATTGCCATTTTTTGTATTAAGTTATATCAACTTCAATATGCTACGCTCTCAACTTTATGAATTTAATATTTCGCAAAATATCAATTTTAAAGTTTTAAAGAAATATTGATTTTTTTCCTTATAAATGTAGTGTACTTGAATACCTTGTAAAAAGAAAGGAAAAGTTCCAAAATGTGTGTGTGTGTGTTTTTAGAAAGTACAAGCACCTTAAAGTTTCTTTTCTGAAAGCTTTAAGAAAGTGTTAGCCTTTTCTAAGAAGGAGTTCGAAAAGTTGCTTTTAGAATTCAAAGTATTTTACTCCAACTTTCCATATATAGATATACTTCTAATGTTCTTGAAAATATATTTTTGCTTTTTTATTCGAGTTCTGTAAATGAATTTATATGCGAAAAAATTGAATGTGAGAGCTGAGATATTGATTTTCAACCCTCTTATGAATTCTAAAAGAAAGAAAACACGAAAGGTTTTATCTTTTATTTGTTCTTTTTCCCCACATTATAATCATGAAGCCATTCTCTTTTACTTATGATAAATCTTAAGAACAGAAGAATTAATCGAGAAAATAATTTTTCTGTCTCGTAACTTAAAGTGACATATTTTTAAAACTTTTAACTGATTTCTTTTTTTTAAGTCTTTAAATCATACTTCATGGTTTGAAGGGAGATACATGTTCTTTCAAATAATAGAAACATTTCTTCTTATTGTGCTACCAATTTTTAAATGATTTCTTTTTTTAAAATGTAGTAACTGTTAATCTCATTCGAATAAAGGAAACTAAAAGTCAGTAAAAATTTAGCAACACAACTTAACTTTTAAAACATATTTTATTCTATGGATATTGGATGCTCCGGGAACAAGTTACTGAAACTATTCACTGAAATAACAGTTGGATGGTTTCTGCTGATGTCCTTAGTATAACAACTCGTGAAATCGATTTTAACCATTGGCTTTTTTCCATAATTTTGGTTTAGAATCCACTTTTACTTATAGGCAGCAGAGTAATAAGACTACGAATGTGAAAATTGATTATATAAAAACCCAAATTTATTCGATATTAATAGAAACTGAAGAGCAAGGTGAAAAAACATATTGCACATACTTTATTTATAATTTGAAGTAAATTAGAATCTAATAAAAAAGTAAAATTATAAAATTTGTCGTTAACTCTTTTTTTTCCTTTGAAAATTTACTTTTTTAATGTGGGTAGTAGTCTTATATTTTATTCATCTAGAAATATTTTTATATCCTTTACTTCAAATAAGGAGATAAAGACAAAAATAATTTTGAACGAATGAATTTTATATGCATTATCGAAATCTACAATGAACTTTTTATTGCACATTATCGCAGTTTTTGCTTAGTTTTAATGGAGAGCACATGACTTTTTTATTTTACATAAAAACATCAATTTACAAATAAAATAGGTTTCAGCATTATAAAACTAATTAATATAATATTAAAAAAATCAATTTGGAAATTTTATTCTTTTGTTAAGTGGTCCAAAAATTTAGTTTCACTAACAAAATTACAGTTTCATTTTTGATACCAATTCTGTAATCTGATATTGAACCCAAGTCTGAAAAGTGCTTTCGTTTCGGATAATAATGGTGGTCTCTTCTCTTTAACAGTCTGAAAAGCCATTAAGCGAACTTGCATACTTGGTTTTCAGAATTTCCTGCCGGCCTGTGGAAGATTTCAATAAATGCTTCCTGGTGCATATTATTAGAATCGTAGATAAGAATTTCCGTCTTGTTTCTAACCATTAGGACAGGTTACTTCGATAAGTAAAACTATAAACTTTGTTCACGTATTTATGTACACAATTTATATGAACGGAGATTAAATATACACAACTATCTTTAAATGCTTCAAAGCAGATGTAAGGAAAACTATAAAAGGCTTTTATATGAAAAATAATTTGTATAATAAACTTAATATCTGGTTTATGTTTATAAAAGCTGTGTTACTTCATCATTGATGAATATTATTCCAAAAAATATATTAATTTTTCCTTATTTTGCATAATTATTTATTCCTAATATTATATTTTGAAAATTTGTAATTTATTTTAGAACAAGTAAAGGGGTAAAGCCAATGATACATTCGTGTTAACGAATATAATTGATTGAATAAATTGATTGAAAAAATTGATTATAATAAATTGATTGAAACTTTAATGAAATATAAATTCGGTTCTTATTTACTTTTCTCATTTTTGTTTTCTAATAGCGTCTATAAGTGGCAGTGGCATTGCTGCATTGATAACGAAAAGATGTATATTACTCTTTTTCCGGTTCATCTGTATTTTCTAATGTTTAACAGAGTGTACTTGTCTTAAACAAGCATTTATTGGAGCAGGTGATTTCCACACACCAAAGCTAGTTTGCCCAGTTTGTAGCGATCAGCTCTTTATGAAGCTATGAAACCTTCAAATCATATCGCCACTAGAATTATAATCACCATAAATTAAAAGACAAGCCTCTGGAGTATTTTGGAAGAAAAAGAAGCAGAATGAAAGAGAAAGAATATAGATTATTATTTCTCTTACTTGTTAATAGAGATTAGAGTTTTTTGTATCTTTGATACTATAAGGGTTTGAATAACTCTTTTAAATTTTATATTTACATCGATATGCTTCATTCCACCTCAAAGAAAAAAAAACATACTTTTTGGAGTCAGTCTCTCGCGTATAAAATGTAATTTTAAAAAATATGAAATCTCGGTATATGATTAGCATTTTTTATTCTTATAAAACAAAATGTCTTTTTAATTTGTTAGAAAATTTTACAAAAAATGCATGCTATGTTATTGAAGTCTGTTTGAATAAAAACAAACGTTTGGATACATCTGTATCATGTATGATAATAAATGTACATTTCTATCAAGTTTTAATAACATATTTTTGAGTCTTAAATCTATATTTTGTATTGTTATATCAATAAAATTTTATTTAAATTTTATTTATTGTTACCAACGTGATGACTCGTTAATTATTCCAAGAGATACCTTTTAAATAAAGCTTAGAGACTTGTGGGTCTCTTCATAAGATTACAGTTGTTACACTGTAATTACTTTTGAGCAAATTCATATTAAATGAATTTATATTTTTAATGTAAATTTTTGTAGAATGCTCTCAAAAAGATATAAGTTGTACATTCAATAAGCATTTTCAATTGTCTGGATCAATGCTTTTTTATCAGCTATAAAATATGCAAAAATGATCAGGAAAACAATATAAACGATATCAATAACTGTTGCCTTGATGATCATTCACCATTAAATTGAAGATATTTCTTGTAAAATTTTGAAGTACTCTACACAATTCATCACTTCTAATTCAGTATAGAATGAAAATACTAGGAAATTTTTATAGAAACATAATTTGTTTTAAATAGCTGAGCACAAAACAAATATGAGTATATTTGAAACCATTCAATAATTTCTCTATAGACTACACTAATAATTTAATTAAAAATTAGAAAGTTATTTTGTTTACCTAAGTAACCTATCTTTCATTCATGGAGTAATATGTAGAATGTTTCTTAGATAACTTTTGTGTATTAATTATAAGATTAATAATTAATAATATTTCCAGCAAATAAATAGATTGCGAATTAAAGCACATGATTATTTGCCAGTGTAGGATTAGATTTCATTACAAATATTGCATTTAGTTCTCAGCATCCATGATAAATAGCTATGTAGTTAACTCATTTTTATACCTCATAAAAATAAGCATTTTTTTTTGCAAATTTCTTACAAACTTAGAAGAAATTTTCGCGAGAAATTTATCTGCTTTTATTATAGTGATTTTTATTTAAGAAACTTAATAGACATAGAATTTACAATTAGGATTAAGAGCAAGCCAGCTATTTAATGTAAATAATTTGATGGTTTCAAAATTGAATTGTGCAAATTCAGTCCATCATTAATCAACCGAAGTATAGTAAAATGAAATATTGATTGACAATGCGAGTTGCGAAGGTATTATGAATAATGGAAATATGTAAACATTTTCTACTTCTGAACATGCCAATAAATATTAAAGTTTATAATATAAAAATAAATTTTTTTTTGAGAATATATAATATTTTTTTCTTAAGTAATCATGATTTTCAGATTTCAGTTGTTACAAATTTGTTTAAAAGATTTAAAAAAAATATTTGCCGATTTAATATCTTTATAAAATCATAGCAATAGTAACTGGTCATAGCCTTAGCAAATTTAATACAAAGACTATAAAAGATTAGCAGTTTAAATGTTTATTTTACTCTTATTTAATTTATCTAACTATAAAAATAATTATTCAATATAAAAATAATTCATAATAAATTCATAATTATTCATTATAAAAATAATTATTTCACAAAGCAAATGAAAACAAGTGAAAATTTTATAAATGTATATTTATAGTTATATCGTACTAATTACTTAATTTCATTTCCAAATATTTGAAGCAATTTATATTAAAAATTAAACTATAAAAACAGTGTATTAAAATATTTACTGCCAGCAATATCATAATTTATTTGAAGTACGTGTATATACATCAAAAATGGCCATCGTAAATGCTACAACCTGTAGAAAGCATGAAAATAACAATAAATTTGTAACACGCATTAGCGGAAGTGAGATATGCTAACGATTAAAATTTCTACACAGATGCGCATAACAAATGCCTGAGGCGTCACTTCAAAGCGTTATTTAAGGCTTGGAGAGACCGATGATTTCAAATTAAAGAATTGATTTTTTTTTAAGGATCAGTTAAGCTTTGTAGAAAACATCGACCATTTTTTGATCAGTACCCGAGTTCGACAAAGGAAGATTGTGGCTTATCTTTCTGGGAAATCGGTGGTCGCGTGTTAGACGAAACGTAACAACTGTAATACGGATATGTGATCATCGGATGCAGAAGGGTACGACGGACCGCCGTGTTCGATCGCATCCACCTCAATGCATCACTTCAAGTGATGACAGGCAAATTATGTGCATGGCACTGACAAATCGCTCAGCAACATTACGAACCATAGTGCAGAGCATTCAATCTGTAACTCATCATTTTGTCCGTGCCCGTACCATTTGACGTCGCTTAGTGACAGCAGAGACGTTTGTCTATAAGACATCCATTATTTCGTCTACTCTTGACACCGAACCACAGATGTCTCCACCTCTAATGGTGTGATGAAAGAAGGATGTGGACGGCAGAATGGAATGAAATTGTCTTTCCTGATAATTTTTACTGATTAGTCACGCTTCTGTCTGCAACACCACGATGGTCGCTTTGAGTCTGGAGACACTGTGAAGAGAGGATGTGGAAAAGCTACGTTATGCATCATCACACTGGTCTGCATCTGGTATTATGGTATGTGGCGGTATTGGATATCAACTCTCGTACTCCAGTAATAAGCATTGCCAATATTTTAAACAGCCAGCTCTATATATCCGAGATTTTGGAGCCAGTTGTCCTTTCTTACGTTCTGTGCTTGCCCACAGCTATATTTCAACAGGATAATGCATGATCTCATGTGAATTAAAAGTTGGATAGATGCTTAAGCCAACTAACTACCAATAACGAAAAGAAAAAAAATTGTTGAATATCTGATTTTAAAATAAAGAACTGTAGAATGAATTCAAATTAATGAAAAGTAACTAAGCTGTTAAATGACAATCATCTGGTTTTTGAAGTAAATGAATTGATACTTTCAAAAGATAACAGAATGAGAACCCTAAAATAATATAAAATACATTAGAATCTAATAAATGTATAGGTAGGATATATAACAGCAAATGTGCAATTTACATTCTTACTCATTATTATATATCAGGGGTAGCCAAACTTTTGGGATCCACGGTCTACTCCACATTTAAAAAGTCGAAGGCGGTCTACCAATGACTGAGTTAAATTAACGTAACGTACATGTTTACATATTTATTTTCGATAACAAGAAAAAATAAATTATCTAATTTTTTGAAAAAATAATTTATATTAATATTTACAAAATAAAAATTTACTGACCAAAATAATCAAAATATTCATATACTAAAAGCTGACCATCCTATTCACTGCGTTTAGTTGAAATAGGCATTGTATATCTGTGACAAGTTTATGATATTGTGGCTAGTACGAGCTTATTGCAATGCGTAAACCCGAAATTAAATCTGTTAAACGTGACCGAAGTTTGTATTTATTGCGTTCATGGTTGAAAAAGCAATTTCACAAAGATATGTCTATACAAAGTATGATTACAAATAAAAAACAATTTGTAAATATTTAGAAACGTTTCCTCAGAAATTAATTTCCAAAAATCAGTATCGCGAGATGTGCTCTGGATTTAAGAAATATATCGCATCTTAATTAAATAATTTCTTCCTCGATCGTGACTGATGTGGTATCTATTTTTTAAAATACTCCACATCAATATTTATATTTTCATTTAATGGAAATATACTCAATTTTATGATATTTTCCAGCCTAATTAAGTCAACGAACCTTCTTTCAAATCCTTCAAACAGAATATATAAAACAGAAATCTTTGAAGTCTCGATTTGGATTATGGATGCACTCTTCCTCCATGTTTTTGAAGTCTTAATTGAGAAGCATACCTTTTTATAGTTTTTTGAAAGTTTTAATCTTGTTCATCATGTCTTTTAAACATTTATTCTTTCCTTGTAGATTTACCTTAAGTCGTTAAGTTTTGCAGTGATATCGCAGATAAAAGATAGTTTCATGAGCCATTTCTTATCTACAATGCTATTCTTTCATTTGTAGAATTTTTTTTTATTTCTGGTAACAGAAACAAAATCTTTTTAAAATCGCTCCATGGCTTAGCCACCTCACGACTTTGTGCAAAAAGAGAAATCCGTACTCTGATTCAGTTTCTTCCAAAAGCGGCCGAAATTGTCATCTTTGAAGACTTCTTGAACGAATTGAATTGACGATTTTAAAAGCAATTTGCATTGTATTATTAGACTTTAGTAATTTTGAACACAATACCTGTTGATGTGTAATGCAATGATAGCTGGTAAAACTTGGAATTTTCTACTTCACAAGGCAATAAAACTAATTCGATTCCCAAACCATTGCTGGAGCTCTACCTGTTGTAAAAGACCAATTTATGTATTAGAAATCCTGTCTTATCAACAAAGTTTTAAATGAATTGTAGATGACTAGGCCTCTCGTTTGTCCTTTCAATAGAATTATAGTTAATAACTCTTTTTTTGAAGTCATCTTCGAAAACTATTCTGACAAAAATCATAACTGTGCAATGTAATATCCGTGAATTCATCAAATTGAAGTGATAGGAGCTTACAAGCTTTTAAATAGTCATTTAATTAATCCTCCAAATTCTTATTCATAGCTTCAGTCTAAGGCATCACAGTACTCCGCGACAAAGGAATATCATTTATTGACGATATTATTTCAAATTTATTTTTAAAATTTTGGAAAAGCACTTCTCCCGCTTTGCAGAAAGTTTCTTTTATGAATTTTCCATCTTCGAATGTTTTCTTTCGCTTCAACAAAACTTCCGTAATTTTAAACTACGCCAATGCTATTGCTTTAGCTTTGGTGCCTGGTCTCGTATATAACGATTACTGTAAATGTAAATTCGACTTTAATTCATGCACTTTAACTTTTCGAAGTTCACTGTCGATTGGAAAGTCTGTTGCGTATTTTTTTTATTTCTAATGGAGACCATCCTTGAGCAAGTAAGTACATTAACCCATTTGCCGCAACAAGGCCGGAAACTGCTGCTCATTTTATTGTTACCTGGTGAGCACCTGTGAACCAAATCACAGAGTTACAAGTAGCATCTCCCATGCCACACCTAGTTTTTCTCAAACTGATGAAGCTCTCACCTACACCGAATTACCTTTAATTTAAAAAAGAGGTACCTTGGCTATCTGGAGATTTCCACTTGTTTATGATTAGTATTCAGGTGGTATACCTGGTCATATCATTCTTTCAAGGATTTTAGAATTGACCAAACTACATATTCTTGGTTTTCTAGTGACCATCTTCGTCCCCTTAAATTTGATATAACATATAGATATAACTGATAGAAAATAACAATCACAAAACTCAGACAATTTCTTTTTTTTTTTTAAATAAAATGTTTTTAGCTGATTGTATCTTTAATTTTTAAGAGAATATTTCTAAGAAGTCAGGTAAATGAACATTTATTATTGCTTGTACAACTGCATATTATGTGTAATTTATGTGTAAATTTATGTTATCAACTGCAATTTATAATTTAACTATTTAAATGTCACAATTTTAACACATTAAATTTTCAATTCAACTTTAAATCCAATATTCCTTAAAGAAAATACCTTGTAACTGAACAGTAATCAATGCTTTTCTAATATTAATACAGAAATTATTTTAATGAACTGAATAAAATATTTAAATGCAAAATATTTGTAGACTTACTATTTAATTTTAGATATTTTATTTGATTATACATAAATTTATGAACTAGCTTCTTAGATTTTTGCAAATTAAAATTGATAAAAAATATACTAAGTCTAATTTCAAACGTAGAAAATACAATATTTTTGGAATTGTTTTATATAAAATGAACAACCACATATGTGTGTTGGTATATGTATAATAATTGAAAAATTACTTTCGTTCATACATTTATTCTATAACACATTTCCAGTAATATTTATTTATTTTATATCATATTCCATGTCAAATTGAAGATAATTCACTTTTAAATGTAATAATAAATCTTTTCCAAAAGCATTTATCATGTAAAATAACGTAAATAAGAATAATTAAAATATTTTTTCAAGTAGTGATATTTAACTTAAAATTTTGGGAAAATATACAAGCACAATTGGGGAATATTATTAAATTATTCTCTGTCTTATAAATTTTACGAAATTAATTTAATTCATATTGTTTGTTGAGGAAATATTGGAAATAATTCAGAAGGGATTCACAATGGCAGAAAAGCAATCTTTATTTAGAACCTATTTTCCTAGCAATTATTTTATGTTCATTAAAAACTCATGAAAATATTTAGTATCTATTTTCACATTTTAAAATTCTCTAGGAATTAGTATTCAAGCTATAGTTCATGATTTTACAATCCCAATAAAGTCTCTTATCAAAGCAACTGTTGATTTATACTATTTTTCATTATGTCATGGACATACAAAAGAAAGTTTATTATAGATTTTATCAAACATAACTAGTTGTCTGTACAATTTTGACATACAAAAAAGACAATGACAATTGTATAATTGTAAAAGGGAAATTAGAGGAAAATGTGGATTTTTAATTTGTCATTGAAGTAACTAGAACAAAAAGTAAAATAACGACTAGTGCCTTCTATAGTTATTAAAAGAAACAGTATTAAAATACTTTGTTAGTTTCAATGTTTAAGTAAAGTTAGTTTCTGTTAGTTTCAAGTTAGTTTCTGATTATTAAGGGTGTATTGATTAAAAAATATATTTTTTAAATTATTCGTATCTTAGAATTTAAAGTTAGCATGAAATTTTTGTTTCATATGTATCTCCTGTTTTGCTAAACAAGTTTTTTGATAACTGTGCCGTATAATTAAGTTTTATTTAAATTCTTATTCTTTATTAATTGAAATATATTTATTCAATAATATATTATCTTTTTAAAGGTAATTATTGTTAATTATAATATTAAAATCAGCTTATATGGTATGTATGCTTATGAAATAATATAAATAAAATGCAGATTTTCGTACACATATATTACTTAACTGCTGATTTTTTATAATATTACATATTTTACTATTGTTAATATTTAAGTTTACAAAAGTGTTAAAACACTACTGGAATATATTTTCGAATATAAAATTTATTTGAATACAATTGAGATGTTTCTATAGAAATTATATAAATTATTGTTTTCTTAAAATTAAAATTCATTTGAAGCAATAAATACTAAATGAAGTATGAATTACTTGGGTAAAAATAGTTTTTAAATTAAGATATTATTTTCTAAATTCCTTCATTAATAATATAAATTGTGCAATTAACTATTATTGATGGAGCTGCTAATGTTAAACCAATTATGCATTTAATGTAACAATTTATG
>JAPDSC010151160.1:43515-61015 GCA_026290005.1 Latrodectus geometricus
ATATATATATATATATATATATATATATATATATATATATATATACGTAAAATCAGCTCTCCCATGCCGTAATTAATGCAATTAAATTACTCTTAAAATATCATGAGGTACATATACAAAATTTTCTTTAAGTGATAAAATATAAGATTAACCAACTATTGATAATATGTAGATATAAGACTGTAACTTCAAAAAGGACTTATTTTGATATTCCAAATGAAATTCATGATTAAAAGAAAGATTTTAATAATATTTTTAGTAATTCAAATTTATTATTTATAGTTAAAAATGATTATTTTGTAATGAGGGTATTTGAGATTAACACATATTATGTGAAAACATTATAGCACTTTCAATTGATTAGTCAATAGATGATCACTTTTTCACCCACGTAGTTTAATTATTCTAATCTGGATTCATTACTTTGGTGGAAAATAAAATGACAAACACTCAGTATAAAAAGTTTAAAATTATCTTATTAAGTGTCAAGTCATGAATAAGAGCCCTGACAATTTAATTATTAGAGTTGAAATATTCTTATATGAAAAATGAACTTTACTACATATATTATCATTTGAAGGAACAAATACAATTTAATATAAGACTAAAAATGTCGTCAATAAGTGAATTATGTGGAAATTATACAATTATAATTAGAAAAACCAAGAAATGATTTCAATGAAATAATATAAATGTGTCACATTAATTGTTTTCATCACAATAAATCCTTTCGTGAAATAATTTTGAATAATAAAACAATAAAAGGAATTTTTATCATGATTCTAGTTAAATACAATTATAGGTTAAGAAGAGGAATTTAATGAAATAAATCTAATAATATAAGTAAATTTTAATCAATAATTGCTTTATGTAAAAATGTAAATTCATATTAATTTTGATATTATAATCTGAGAAATAAAAAATATTAATGTAAAATAGTTTTATTTATTAAAAGTTTACAAATATTTGAACTCTAAATTTTGTTGCCGCAAAACAAATAGTTTAAATCTGATTCAATATACATCTAGAATTCATCTCTTAAATTCACAAATTTCAAGTTGTATTTTGTTATCCTATTACTTCGTATAAAGAATGCATGCAAAATTATATCCTTAAGCGTATATCATTTTAACTCATAAATACCTTATAGAAGAAAAAATAGATGGCTTATATGAAACCAGTAAAGGGAAATGAAAGGAAATCTGGAAAAATAGTTTCTTTAGGATAAGTAATACTTCCACGAATAGGAAAAGATACTTAACTTTTCTGGATAAAAGGAATGATTTTCATATTTTATAGAATGATGTGTTTCATTTTGAGTCAATGCAGTTATCTTACAGATGACACATATATTTCATTTTGCATATATAGTTCTAGTAAATGTTAAATATGTATATAAAATAAAAAAGAGAGTGTCTATTAAAAATGAAAGTCATTACTTAAAATAAAATTGAATATTTTTAAAGTACTTTAAAATATAACATCATACATATTTCAGTATTATAGAAAGAAAAGATTCCATTCATAGTATACTATCTTTATTTTAAATAACCATATATAATATCACAAACCAAAAATAAATTACTTTTTGATTAAAAATGTTCAAAAGAAAGAACACTGGACACAATAATTTTTCTTCTAACTATTTTATCTGAATAGCACATTACCTTATCTAATCTAAAATAGAAACGAACTAATTTATGACTTTTTGAATATTTTATGGTGAATGTTAATGTGAAAAAAAAATGTTTAAAAAAATCGCTTCTTTTAATGTAAAATGTAAGACACTCTTAGTTAAAGAATGTTAAATAAAATATTCGCTTTTACGGCCTTTAATAATTATCACAGATTATTTATTTAGTAAAAGCATTAATTTACCATTGACATATTTTCTTTCTAGCATATGTTTTATTACAAAATTAATGTTTCCTAATATTTAATTAAAGTTGGAAATATATTGCATAGAATTTGTTTAAGTGGATGTGTTAAAATGAAATTCAAGGAAAGCATTCAATGGTTGAAATAGTCAATTTTTAAAGCTCTAAAAATATTGTCTAAGAGTATATATCTTAATTGTGTTACTTAGAAGCTATTCACTTTTGTACTTTAAGTATACCAAAAAATTAATCTTAATATTTCAATATAAATAATTTTTAAATTGAAATATCAGATTCAATAAAGCCACGGATAATGTCAGATACAAGATTCAAATTAATGAATGAAAACATATTTAAAAGACTTACTAAAGAGAAACAGTTTTATTGATCAGGAAATTTTATTTTAATCTGAAAAGTTATGATCTCAGAACTTGAATTAGTGTGAAAATAATGTATAGATTTACATGTTTGTACAATTTTAAAAATCTCCAGATTTCCAGAAATTTTTCTAATAATATATTTTTATTCTTTGAATTAAACCAAGCTTTAACAATTGTTATAAATAATATTTATAACAACTGTTACAGTTTAGCTTTGATACAGCTTGGTTACTTAAACATTTTTATGCAGTTGAATCATAGATTAAAGAAAATTAAATGTTAAGAAAATGACATCAAACTCTTTAATTTCAATCGAAATTATTCATCAGGTAGGAAAGGAAAATGCTGTTGATTTTCAGATAGTTTTTTAAAATAAATCAACTCTGTATGAATCAATCCCTATAAATATTTATTTTATTTAATTGATGTTTTATATTTTGTACAAACTTTGCTGTAAGAAATAAATTGTTAATAAAATCAAGCTTGATAAACAGTGCTTTAAGCGACCGAGAAATTTTTGGCTCCAGCAGATACAAATTGTTCCTTTTCTGACTTCCTTATGAGCAACTTCAATTTGAATCCCTTAGATGGAAATTAGTAAGTTGCCTGTTGGTCATATTACATGGTAATGAAAGTTGAAGTCACTGAAATTACCATGAATTATGGAATTTCTGAGCTTATACTATTTCTAAATGTGCTCGCATCTTTTCTCTTTTTGTCATATTAGTATTTTTTCCATACTAAAGATACTTTCAGTATTTTACTTTGTGAATATTTATTTTATTTAAATAATGAAAATAATGTATAATTTCTTCATCATCATTTATTTAAATTTCATTATTACTTTTATACATATAACAAATTAAATTTTAACACAAATCCATATATATATATATTGGAAAAAATTGCATAAGAAGTTTGAATAAATACACTATTATAAAAATATATTACATATATAAATGTCACAACCTCCATATTATATTCAAATTTGATAGATCATCTACACAATGTATTTATAGTAATTTTCGAAAAAGTAAAGAAAGAAAATCCTTTTCTTGTCATAAGTTTAATATTTATTCAAAAATAATATAAAGTATAGAAAAACATAATTTCATATAAATCACATTTAAGCACAGATATTCACAAACAATTTTTAAAACGCGTGCTTATTCATTTAATAAATTACTTGAGCAAGATTTTAAGGTAATTTTAATAGTACAAGTTACAATACGCGAAAAATTAATGAATCAAGCAATCATTTTTTTTATCAATGATTTTACTTTGATAGCAAAATTGTATAATATTGAAAAAATAAGTTAGTGGCAAATAGATACACAATTGATGAATTAAAATATTTCTGAAGTTTTTGAAAGTTTTTCAATTATAAATAGGAAGAAGTCATAATATCAACATACGCATCTGTAAATGTATTTTTCGAGATTTATATATTTATTCATACTGAAACATAAATAGTTAATACAATTTAATTAGAAATGTAATAGTTTGAAATATCTATTTCAAATTAAATGTTTCAAGAAGAAATGTTCAGTTAATTCAACTTGATTTTTTTATAAATGCAACTTATAATAACTTATATAATAATTATAAATTCAATAAGTTACGTACTTTTTCAGTCGTATATAAGAATAACTTCCAATTATTTAGCTTTCATAAGACTGCAGAAATGCAATACGAAATCACCTTTTATGCAATATGAAATATTATATTACTTATTGCATGCAACCTTCATTTTAATATGTTTGTATAATGATAGTTCATTATCACCATCTCTGTGGATCGGGGAAAATTATATTAGAATTCATGTCCACTGGGTAAGTTTCATTGTGTGCTTTTAGTGAAAGTGCATCCGTATGCATTATGATTAGCAAATGGAAATCTAAATGTATTGCATTTATAATACTCTAAAATAGTACAATTAGCACTTAAAGTTGTCAGCACAAAATAAACTATTGTCTGTTTTGTTAAGGTAAGGAAATTAAATTCGAGGAATTATCATTTAAATAATAAAAAAAATTATTTTTTCCATAAATGGACAATTAATTACTCAAATATGATTAACTTTATCAAAAAATATTTGTAAAACGATATTGATGAAATGAAATTTACATACATACTCAAGAATGAACAATGAGGGAAAAATTATTACATAAATCCTTAGGGAAGAAAAAATGTAAATATGATTTTATAAATGAATAAATTAACTATTTTGTGAAATAATTAAAGTAAGTATAATCTTTTAACTACTATATAAAGTGTTGATTAAAACTTATTATAATTCTAAACTGAGCATTAGTACTAACAGTATTAATTTAAAGTTTCCTTATTCTAAAATCTTAATCGAGATTTTCTTAGTCTTGAATTAATTCAATTAAAAAATTTTAATCATGTAGAAATGTAAAATCTGTCAGATTTACCAATATTTTAAATTAAAGCAGTAGTTAAATGGACCTTTCAAAGATCACGTTGACTTTGCAAATTATTTCTGAACAAACAAGCTTAAATTATTTTAGACATTTCTCAAGTAGTTTAAAATATATCAATCTTTAGAAATGTCTTAACAATGCAAGTCATTTGTAATCGAAGTCTTAATAGATACATTTTAAAAAACAAATTAATTTTTTGAAGAATGCTTATATTAGAAATATAATTAAAGGATATCATTTATATCTAATAGTTTTAAAAATATTTAATAAAAATAAAAATTGTGAAACATTTTATAACTATTTAAAAAAAGTATTGTTTATTCAAGAAAAATGATTCCTCTAATTTATCCACACACAAATAAGAAATACTTAAATAAAAGTTTATTTAAATTCCCACATGTACTTTATTATTTAAATTATTAATCTTGTTTCATTCTTTATTTTCTTTTAAATTAATTCCTAGATTCTAAAAAATTTCCTAATAATTTAATAAAAATTCCTTAAAATCTTTCTATGAAGAGTATTTAAATTTACCTGCATACCATTAATACAAGTAAATGAGAGACCAGTGATAAATATTTATGCAAATTTATTTAAATTGAATTAATTTTCTAAGAGGAATCGTTTTATTTAATGTAAATGAATATAGAGAATAAATATCAGTATAGTTGTATTTATAAGATTTAAGTTTCCTTATATATATAGACGATAGTTACTTCCCACGATAATAATTTTATAATTTGTACTCACAGAAAAGAATCTTGAAGCAGCTTATATATATATTAATAACTTACACATTTCAAGATAGTATTACAATAATGGAAATATCACGGAAAGTTTCACAATGCAAATAAATTAAAATACCGGATTATTTGAGCTTTACTTTCTTGTAATTGTTAATGAATAATTAATTAATTACTTTATTTAGTAATGTAATTTAATTAAATTAATTTATCTCAAATATATTTCTAAAATGAAATTGTTATTCTTGTAATTAATTAATAGTGTTTATAGTGCAATTTATTTATTTCTGTAATTAATGTTAACTATGTTTCACATCGTAGTTATTTTATGCATAATTCAATTTTGCATACATTATGTACAAATTTAGACAGCGATGTAGATATTTTGTATGAGATAGTTTATCTTATAAATGCTGGAAAAAATTAACGTCAATTAGAATAGACATTTTAGAAAAAGAAGTCTTTGAAATTTCTTTTTATTCATTTTTAAAGTTTAACTAAAAATAAATAAGAAGCATAATTTTAAATAATTTACGCAGCTGAGAAGAGATGATAGCAAAATAAATACTTAATGTTTGCTAAAGCTATATACTGAATATCATACAATGATACATTTTTTTAAAAAAATAATAACGATAAGTCAAATAAAGATTGAAAAGTTAGCGATATGAGTTTTCTCTTGAATTAAATTAAAATATTTTTAGACTTTGATAATTTAAGGAAATTGAGAGAGGAATATATGTACAATTCCTAGATTTATTTATATAATATTTGGTCTTAATGTGTGAATGGATCAGTTATCATGCTGGAAAAAAGCAGTCTTTTCCCGAATTAATATGTTTGGCAGTGCCACATTATCCAGAATTTCCTCATACATCTGAGATTTCAAGTTTCCAACCACAGGAACAAACGTTCCCACGTCAAGCTATCAGAAACATTTCCCAAATTATTATATTATCTGGATTATTTTGGCAGTATAGTGTACATTTATATGGTATTTATTTGATTACATCTTTTCCTTATTAGTATTAGACAGTTTGACGAAACAAATTTATCAGGTGAATAGAAAAAAAGAAGTTTTATTTAATACTAGCTAGTGAAATATCAGAATGATGACAAATAGGCTTTGCTAGAAACTTCCTTTCACTTAATATTACACAATCCATATCCTCTCACTGTTTTGGTTGGATAAAATAATCATAAAAGAAATTTTGAGATTGATCATTAACATGACATGGCTAAAAATACTTTTGTAATTCTTATTTTTAGTATTGTCTTCAATTTACCATGATCAAATACAGAAACGATTACAAAAGTTTAATATCAATCGCTTTTTATGAAATATATATATGATATAATAAATATATAAAGTTTCGATGCATATTTTTTAAAATGAAACAAAAAAAGAATATATTTACAGATTTTTTATTCAATTTCGAAAAGGGATTGTCTTTGAGGTGCACGTCTTTTCATGTCTTTTTTTTTTAATCAGTCCACCATCTACCAAAAATACATTGGAGAGTGGATGAAAGAAATTCCCCATTCAACATTTAAAAATCTGTAATTCAAGGGAATTTTCAACCAATACTACATTCATTTATTTTAGTTGATCTATAAGTGAATTAAAATTTCATGCTGAAAATAGTGTTTTAAACAAAATACATTTGGTAAATCTCATTAAAAAATAGTAAATATAATTTTTTTAATATCACTATCTTTCTCCGAAAACTAAATATGTGTTTTATACAAAAAACCAATGCCATCTAATTAAAGAATTTAAAACTTATTTTTTTTTTGTTCGTAAAGTATTTTAGATAGTAAAAGCTCTTTAAAACATTTTCTTTTATTTTGATACTATACATGGTGTGTAATTTTACACACCATAGAAAAAATATGCTTCCCTTTTATTCTTAATCTTCTATTTCAAGAAAATTTCAAAATCCTTTTAACTATAATAAACTAAAACGTAATTACTTATTTTATTAGTCTTTTTGATTATGCTGTTACATAACACCCGGCTATTAGGATTCATCCTTTCAGCACTACAAAGGCCGGAAGTTATAGCTCTCTATACAGTGGGGCACCCAATGTGCCATCGTAGTTCTGAAAGTGGTAAAGTAATTTAGAAGCAGAGTCCAAGGAAAAGACCTCCAGAATCGGCATGTCATTCCCAGAGGTATCATTTCACGTGGAGAACATTAAGAATACGACATATTTAACGTAGTCTAGACGTTGTTAGTGGACGAGACGGATCTTCATTTGGGTCGAGATTCAAACTATTTGTATTCCTATACGAATCTTCTAACTAACCGAACCACCACGGTCAATTTGATCCGAAGTTAAGAGTGAACTTAGCTAATAAATATAAATATTTGAGCTCTATGATTGGGAGAAAAAACTAGATTGTTTAAAAAATTCATTAAATCTCTTCAAATTTTATCAAATCATGTTTCTTTTTGTTATTCTCTTTATAATGGTAATTTAAAACTAAATGAAGTTTTATGAAAAGCTTAACTGTAACATTATTTTTCTACTATTAATACATTTCGTTTGATAAAATCAGATTACATGATGAAATTAGTTAATTAATTTAATTTAAATCTAATAATTTTTAAATGAAAGGCTTTCCTCGCTGATCAATCAAAAAAAATCATGGTATTAGCTCAGTATGTCTTATCTTAAGAAATGTTTTTCTTAATATTTTTTTAACAATATAAAATTTTTCACAGCTGTTATTTCTCAAGTAAAACACTTTTCTGCAGAATAAAAATGAATTTAATAACTTATTAATTTCTATTTATCTTGATAAACAAGGAAGACGATTACTTTCATTATCCATATATTTTTTTCGTAATCAAACTTAAATCATGAGTTTGGCTCACACACACAACATATCTTAATTTTAATTCCTCTTTATATTTTTTGAAAAGTTTAGTTCTAATAATAAAATTGAATTTGACTTTCTTTCTAAGAAAATTTTGAAAATTTCATTAAAATTTCAAAAACTAGTAAATGTATTATTAATACTGGCAATAACTGCCATGCAAAAATAACAAGAAAAATTTGTTTATACTTATGCTACTGGAACTTCATTCATTTAGCTTTTTGTTAATAAGATATTCATATATTATCATAAATATCTGTGAATAATCATTTTAGGTGATGAAAAAGAAATCCATTATTTTTAAATGAACTTTAAGACTTTATGTAACTTCTTTCAAATTCGTTTTGTATAAAAGGTTTAAAATTGTTTTAAGGTCGATAGTCCTGGGCAATGCTCTGAGTTCTAACATTCTTGTTTATTTTGACCATTTCTGTGACATTTTCGACATTTTTGGTCATGGTGCACACGTGCCAGGTGCAGCTTCAATATCAAAATTATTTGAACCGAATGGACGAAACACAAATTTCTCGTAATTGGCATTCACACACACACACATTCTCAATTTTAGCCATGTGGCTTGATGTTTCACCTTTATCAAAGAAAAACAGTGAATATACCAACTTTTTTATTTTTGACTTTCATTTTTAACACTCTGTTATTCACAATTGAATGTTTCTAAGCAAAAAACTGAAAACGAATTAATTTAGTGCAAAATGTCATTTTTCTTCCACGAGGATAAATCGGAAATTGTTTGGTCCATATTTTCAAGATATCGTCACAACTATCATCTACGGAAAGAATAAGGGATTACGTTTTCGCCAAATTAATATTAATATTATTTCGCTACTATATTGAGAAATCTAAAGTAGTGGCCAAAAGTGTGGAAATTTTTTGAAAGTTTCATGTTTTTCAACTTTGTGTGCTTGTAGAATATATTAATTTCCACTTTAAATACAAACTTTTATGCATCAAATTAAAGGTAATTTAATGCATAATTTAATAACAAAAACAGACTTAAAATATTTGAATTACAAAAAAAGTTATGCTCATTTTATTAGGACAAACAAACGCAAATCGTTTTAAATAATGACTGGCCAATCAGAAACACTGTTTGGACCAATCAAATATCTGTAACTATAGTTTAGGTTATTTGCATGTTAAAAAAGTTATTGTTTTCACTTTTTTTTGCAAAATGATGCAAACTACAATTAAATAGAGTATTGCTGTTTTTGAATATTTTAAATCCTTTTTTTGAATTAAATTAATTTTAAACAATGTCACCAGCAAAGAAGAGCTAATTGTATATCTACAAAAAGAAACTGAGTTTTCATATCGAGACTTATGACTTTTTATGCTGAAATTGCAAGACAAGTTGGTCGTTCAGTGACTTGTTCTGGTATACGAAAGTTCTGTTTACGTTGTAAAAAAAGGAAATCAGTGGAAAATAAGGCCAAATCAGGCGGAAAAAAATGCACAAGTGCTACTGCCGATAGAAAAATTATACGGTTATGCCTTCAAGACAGAAAAATTTCATCAGGTGCCATTAGATGTGAAATGAATGCATCGGGTATTGCAGTAAGCTCAAGAACAGTAAGAAGAGGGTTATTAGGATTTGGACTACAAGCTTGAATTCCAAGGAAAAAAACCATATTTAAATCAAAAGCAACGAAAAAAAAGAGTTAAGTGGGAAAAAAAAAAAAAAAAAAAACATTAAATGGTCAGAAAATCAGCGGAAGCAAGTAATCTGGAGCATTGGGTGTAAAATATCGCTCTTTGGTAGTGATGGTAGAAAATACGTGAGATGTACAGTGGGTGAAGCATTTCATACAGGTGACATTGAAGCAACAACAAAAAAACAAACAAAAGTCATGATTTGGACATGTATGTCTGCAGATGATGTGGACCGAATTCAAGTGATAGATATCATCCTGAATGTCCAAAAAAAAATTATACAACAGTCCTGGAACCAAAATTGATACTTTCGATCAGGGATCCTTTCCCCGAGAAAGCACCATTTATTTTTCATCAGGATTCAGCTCCATGCCACAGAACAAAAGTAAGCAAAGCAGGGTTCCAAAATAAAGGCATAAAATATTACCATGGCCAGGAAACAGCCTTGATCTCAATTCAGTTGAAAATTTGTGGCAACGTTTGAAAATTCTTGTATGAAAAAAACGTACATCCACTAAAAGACAAATTATTGAATCTATAATTGATTCTTGGCACCATGTGATTATGAAAGATGAATTACAGATACTCGTTTACTCGAGGAAAAAACGTTGTGAAGCTGTTTTAAAAAAATGAGAGCTATCCTACAAAGTATTGATTGTAATTATCACTTTAAAAAATGCATATCTAAGATATAGATCTTATTATTAATTGTATAACTTTTTTTTTAATACAAATATTGTGATACTGTTTTTGTTATTTAGTTCTAAACTAAATTACCTTCAACTTGATATGTAAACATTTCTATTTAAGTGAAAAATAATATATTCTACAAGCACATAAAGTTGAAAAATATGAAACTTCAAAAAAATATCCATACTTTTAGCCACCACTGTATGGGTTCAATTGAATCCTTTAAACCTAATAATATATCAAGTACACCATCTCTTTCATAATTGCAATCATGTATATTGTCATAGACTAAACGTAAATTATCATTTTTTACTTTACTCATTGAATATATCATTGTAAATTAATTACCTTTCAATTCTGTTATTTTGTTACATGTTATAAACAAATATTTTTTTGAATATAGTCAACAATTTAATTTTATGTCCCAACTATTAAAAAATGCTTAAAGCCGTTTTTTCGTCTTCAGAGAAAATAAATCATGACATGAAATAAAATCAGGTTTCTTTCAAACGTTATTCGATTATTTTTAAAATAAGTGAAATAAAACTGAATGTCAAAATTATTTGAAGTTTTCTGATATGATTGACAGCTTAGACATTTCGACTTTTGACTGAATCCTCTCAGAACAAAGAAAAGTGTATACGTAATAGAGTTATTGTGCTACTTTCTTCACAAATATCTGGTAAATGATCATCTGAATATGAAATCAAATGATCATCTGAATATGAAACCAAATGATCATCTGAATATGAAATCAAATGATCATCTGAATATGAGTACTTTAAATTTTTAATTCAAAGGATTGATTTTTTTCTGCTTGCTGGAATAGAAAGTGCATAATATTTATAGTTGTAGTGTAGCTATTGATATGTTATAGGCAGCATTTCTGCACAATAATTTAATTTCGTTTTTTAAATTAAAAAAAATCATTTGAGATCCATTCTTTTGACTCATACTTTACCTAAAAAAATTAATATTTTAATTTATAGTGAAAAAATGATCTTATTACTTCATTCTGAATATTTTTTTTATTTAGTGATGTTTCAATGAACTGTTGTAAATTTCTAAATTTTTATGAAAAATCTTAGTAAAAAGTTTAAAAATTTCAAAATCATATGTCTTTTAAAACATAGAAGCTATATAAAGCCATAAATGTTTACTATCGAATATTTTATTCAAGTATATTCATTGACCCATGTAAAAATGATATTTAAATATTTAAATTTACTTCTAAAAAGTATAAAAATTATTTGTTTTTTATGATTTTTATAATACATTTAAACTTTGTATTTATGTTATGAATAATGAGTGTGTGAAATAATGTATCTAGCATTTTAATAGAACAAAATTAGTTATTCGATGTATGGTGTTGTAAGTTCGGAAGTCAAGCAATCTCTGATATTGCAATCTTATATGCAAGATAATTTTAACGAAATTTTCTTTTAAAGAAATTTGCAATTTTCTGTTTATTGTTTTAAAAATTTGGTAAACGTAATTTACTTCATGATTAATATTAAGAGAAAGAATAAAATGTATAGTCTAGTAAAATGTGAAATCTTTTGAACTTTCAGCGTAAAATATTACATTTTTCAGCAATACTTAATTACAACGCCTGTAGTTTGCCTTTTATTCAATTTCTTAAATCTGCAAGGAAAACTGTTTCTTCGTGTTAAAATTTAAATTAAATTTCCTTTCTAATTTCTGGAAATGCAGAGTATCTTTCAGATTTAGAAAGTATCTTATCACAGAATATATTAATTTTCTCCAAGAAAATGTAAAGTTTTGATCCTGTTACTTTATAATAAACATGTGTTTTTAATTAATTTCGCATGCACTTTAAAGTTTTATAATCTTAAAATCCAAGTAATCACTTTGTTTCATTATATTAAAAGTCGAATTTTTATATTTTAGAGTTTGAGTTCACATGTAATGAGATGAGATATGAATTTTGCATAAAAATATTTTTCTCATAGTTAAATTTTTGTCGTAAATAAACTTGCATTATTAATAAAATAAAGTATGCATTATTAATGAAAGAAAAATAAAGTTATAATTGTTAAAATGAGAATTAAGTTTTGATCCAACCTTTATTATTACTTTTTTTATAAAACATAATATACACCCAAACCAAGTGAATCATGACCATGATATAAATTTCCGAATGATGAATAATGACAAAATGACTCCTCTTATTTTGTTAATAATTTGAACTATTGTCTTTTGTGAAGCAAATTTTTGTAGATTCAATTAGATGTTGATTCGAAAAAAATAAGAATATTTTTATAATTTTTTATCAATAATAAAAATTTTGTATTTAACTATCAATGTCATTGGTTATCATCACTTCATATGTGTTCCTTTGACAAAATGTATAATTTTAATAATTTTATATGGGCATTTAAAAAGGCATTAAAAAAAGGTCATTTATAAAAAAGGACATTTATAATAATGTGTTATCATTTCATTCATTTATATGTTACAAAATATATAAAATTCCATTTATTTTGTTAACATTTAATAATAATTAGTAGTAGTATTCTCCAAATGTAATATAATAAGTATAAGTATTAAAATATAAAATTATTAAAATAAAAAATTATTAAAACGTACAAGGAATTGCATCAAAATTTAAATATTAATTCCATTCAATGTATAACTTTTCCTTTTACCTTTTACGTAGTGCTTATACATCATTTTTAAACTTTTTCTATTTTTAATACCACTCATTTCCTTAAAATAATACTTTTATATATTTTAATAATTATATTTTTTATGTATTTTTTAAAGAAAGTGTTTTTAAATTTTAATTTCTATAAATTTAAGAGGTTCTGATATATGCTTTTATTTGTTAGAAAATGAATTTTGGTCACAATTGGTTAACGAAATTCTACACTACACTTTATAAAAAAGCTACAGGTAAATTAAAACTTTTTATTAATGAAATAAATTCTTAAAATGTTTTTTAATTTTGTTACTTTTTATTATAATTAATAATTTTTAAATTGAAAATTAAAATTGTGTGTGAGATGAGTTAATTTAAAGTAATTCAAAATTTAAATTACTTGGAATTACATCTGTTAAAATCGTGCAAAATTTCACATTTTCTAGATTATTTTTTAAAAAATTTATAAAATTGAATAAATATTTATTTGTGTTAATAAGATATTAAAATTGTTTGCACATGAAATTATCATTATAAGTATGTTTATAAAACTATTGTTTTCTCATTTGTATTGTTAGTGGAAGGTTTATATATTGGTAAATTTAAGTAATATGTAATAGAGTAATATTATTTGTCTTAGGAAACTCCTGAAGAAAGATTACCAAAATTGTTTTTGGTCATACACTATTGGGTATACAACAAGATCTTCAACTGAAGATTATATTGCCTAGAAGAATTAATTTATCATTGCATAACTCCCTTCAACATTATTCACTCAATGCAAGGCTAAAAATGCTTTACAGAATATATATTTAACTTGGTTTATTTATTAAGTTTATCTATTTTTTAATAGTTATTTATAATTAAATAGTTTATTTACTATTTTATATTATCTATTAAATCAAATTACCTTTGCAATTCCAGTGTCGTATATCTGTGATGCATGGGGAAATCATATATGTTCAAAAAGAGATCCACACTAAAAAGCATGTACATATAATATATATTTTATTTGTTTCATTACCATCATTATATTCCTTAAGAACATACTGTGGATGAGGCAACGAGTGATAAATATAAAATTTGTGGTTCATTCAAGCCCCTATTTAATATTTTTTAATTTGTTGATTTCAAGTAAATAAATGTTTATTTACATTTATGAAGCAGATATATTAGTTTGTAAGTAAAACATTTATTTTAAAAATAGTATCTGGTTGATTTTAGATTGTTTCAACAAATTTTTCTATGTATGAGTAAACTTTGTTAAATGGTTTTTACAATGTTAATTTTAATTCTTTATTTCTTATTGATCTTAGAAACTAAATCAAAAAGCATGCTCTTGGATAATAATTAGTTTTGATCCATTGTGTTTTTGATTTTTTGACTAAAATGCAGTAATCAAACTACAAATTCATAATCAACAATTTTTTTACATGAAGTGAGAATGCTATAGACTAATTAATAATCTTTATGGTATTTTTACAATTATAAAAAACCTATCAATCTTTATTTAAAGTGAATTATTTTTAGTAAAATTATTGAAATTGACACTATTACATAAATTAATAAAATGACAAACATGTTATTTTTGTTACATATGAAGATGCATCGCTGATATTTATTATTAAAATTTAGTTCTCAAAAATAATGAAAAAATTATTTATTTAATTAAATTGTATACTGGATGGAATCTACTTACCTCAAGATGAATATTACATTGAAGTTTAAAAAAAACTATATTTTTTTGATTTTTATATATTATTATACGCAGACAATTTTCATCCATTAGCACTTCTTGCATGTGCAATTTCGAAAACGTGAAAGATTGCATTTTCAAAATTTACTTTCTTTTATTGCATTAATCATGTCTATAAAACCATAATTGTATTCCAAACTAGGTAATTTGCTTTGTAATTAAGCATTAATTTAAGGGAATCAATGAATGCTCATGAATGGAAATGTAGAATAAGTATTGATGTACATGATTTTCTGAGGAAATAAAACTCAATTTGTTTTTTTAGAGTGAAAATAGGAAATAAATCAAATTTAAACTAAATTCATAAACTTTAATACAGAATTTAAAATACAAAAATTAAAATCCAATTTTAACAAATTTTTGCATTCCCGGATTAAAAGTATCTAAGCACAAGAAATCTGATACTGCTGAAAATTCACTTCAAATAGAAGAGGAAGAAATTAGATTCAAGGATACCTACAAGTAACTAGAAAAGTTAAAGTAGAAATTTAAATTTTATGTTTAAAATAGTCATAAAAAATGAAAAGAATAGGATATGTTTTGCAATCTGTATATTTATCAACCCAAATTTATTAAAAACTTGATTTTCGGATCAGATTAAAGCTATTTATGATAAAAAATAACTGTATATTGTGAGAATGAAATATTTAATTTTATTCTCTATTGTGTATACAAAAAATCACAGTTATATTTTTTTCTTAATACACTCAAAGTAAATAACTTTTAATGCCAATGTTATAACTGTATGATTATTATCCTTATAATAATGCATAATCTTTTAAAAGAGAAAAATCTTTGAACTGTGTACGTTAGTTATTGGCTAAACAATTTGCCTGATGCACCTATTGTTTTGTCGTAGAATAGTTATGCCTTTCTTGAATAATAATTTAAGTATATTAAATGATTCTTGCATTGGAAAATTAAAGAGTCTCTCTATAAGAGAACAAATAGAAGGCTCAACATGTTCTTATCAATATAATATAAAAAAATTCTTACAGAATTTTATACATAGACAGTGCTTTAGTCCAGATTAACGTCTATCTTGACACAGATAAGAAATGCATTGGAAAAATATAAGACTGCCAGTACTATAGGGATTTGCCAGCTGACAGACACCTATAAATAAAATAATTGTTATGTGTTTTACTAATATCTCTCACTCTATATACTCTTATATATCTCACTCTATCGAGTCTTTTGTTTTCAATAGTAATTCATTCGTTAACATTAGACAACAATGGAATTTAAATGTGTTTTTTATTTAAAGGTGGAACTACATGTATTATGATGCACAACATAATATGAGTATGGTAACACTATGAAGGATATTTATGTCATTGTGCTATACTGGCTTTGCTGATTGTTGGGTATTATTTTTTGTAATTGCATGCAGAAGCTAGTTTCTAATATTAATTCACAGTGCCATGAGAATCCTACCAAAAGTTAATCTATATTTAATTATTACAGGATCTCTGAAAACACTTTTCCTTATAACAATGCACAGAATTTATAGGTGAAATGCATTGTTTCTGCAATTTACTGAGACATTTACCTTCAAATTTGAGCTGGTGAATTAAGGTGATTCAAATTTCACTAAACAAATTTATTTCTACAAAGCTAAAGGGGTATATCTCCAGTATTTTTTATTGAATTCTAATTGCATAAATGTATGTTTTATGTGATGTTCCCCGATCCTGTCGGCACTAGAATAGTCGAATAACACAAAATACATTCTTGGTACATGACACATTTATTGCATATTAACACACAGATTATAATTTAGACGTTTTTAATCATTTTTAAAAAGGTATATATTTTACATCGACTACGAGCGGGACCCTTCTAACCCCACAACTGATCCTTCTTTCTCGTCTCCGTGTCTATACCCCTGATAGATAACGAAATCAAAAGTTTTAGTTCCAGTTAACTATCTGACTTTTATATTTTATATAAGAAATTAATTGAGAGTAAGAAGGATTTATTTATCTCTATTGACTTCATTTTATTTTAAAGTAAAAAGTTTATATAATACAAGAATTGCTAACATAAAATTTCCATACTAGATAATTTTATTTTTAGGAAAAATGTATATGAAAAAGAGAAATACATTTTCACATTCCGTATATATAGTTTTCTAGGATAGTTGAAAATATGTTTTGTAAAGTATATTTGTAAAAAATAAAATTACAAAAATTACTTAACAGACGGGAAAAATTACAAAAAAATCAATTATGAATACTGAAAATGGTGGAATATTCAGAATAATTTCTTAACTGATTGAAATATAATCTTTCTGCAGATAATCACAGTATTTGTATCCATATTATTGAATAATTATAATTTCCTAAAAGAATATTGAAAATACGTTGTTTCATTAACATTTTCTTAGTTAT
>JAPDSC010151160.1:62399-110857 GCA_026290005.1 Latrodectus geometricus
CACACACACACACACACACACACACATATATATATATATATATATATCCATTAGAATATTTGCTATAAAATTACTACAATCTGTCTTGTTTACAGTCTTGTCTTAAGAATGTTGCGCCAAATGTAAATTATTTGGAGAGAATTTCATGATTAATGTAAAATAATTTGCTTAAGTAATTAATATACCATGAAAATATTTGAAAGTACTCTTAATAATGTATATTAATATTTTGTTTTGAGATACCTTCTCGTATAATTGTTGCATCTTCTTCCTTCCACTTAAGCTAACTAACATTCATTTCCTATAGATGGCGCTGTGTTAGGTCATGTGATTCCATTTCTTCATACTGTACTTCTAACTTTTTCTCTAGTCATGTTGTTGCTGTTGAATAAAACACTTTAAAGAAACCAGAGGCTCGCACTGACTTATTATGTCAAACCAATAGCCATATTTTATCTCGTGCTACATCATCTGGCGCCCAACGTTAAATTCGCGCAGTATTTGGCACTGCAACTGAATTTCGAGCAATATTTACCCGCTCAAATTGGAATTTCCGCTCAAATATTTTACGCTCAAATTGGAATTTCCGAAAAGGAATTATGGATGACAGCTGTTTGTTTCAACGCAAAGTTTTGCGGACTGCTGTAACAAAAACCATTAAAGATATGGATACATGTATCGCAGCCAACAATGTTAAAGAGGCATCCCTCGCATTTTCTATACTGGAAGAAAAATCTGGGAGGCTGTTTGAAAATGATGAGAAAGTCATACAATATCTTTCTTCAACTACCGAAGAAACAGCCAAAGGTAAGGCTTCCTCTTCTGCCGAGATCATAGAGGCTGAATTTGAAAGGTGTGAAAACTACCGTGATGATTTTACTTCTGCGAAACTTCGCTTTGAGGAGTTCCTACAAAGCTCTGCAAATCGAAATAAACCGAAGGATTCCACCGATCGAATCTCCATTAATTTGCCTAAACTGGAACTTTCAACTTTTGACGGTAATCCCAAGAATTGGTTTTCTTTTTGGACCATGTTCCAAAAAATTGATGATGATCCTAAATTGGAGGACGACATTAAATTTGCCTATCTGATGCAGACAACCGAGGGTAAGGCTTTCGATTTTGTTCAATCGTATCAAGTTTCTAAAAATGAATATAAATCTGTAATTAAAAATTTAAAAGCACGTTTTGCTGATGATAAAATGTTAATTGAATTGTATGTACGCGAACTGTTAAAACTTATTTTAAATGGTTAGAAACTTATCCCAAATGGTTAGAAAATCGAGACTCTTGGCCAAAAACTGAAAACTGTGATTTTTCCGATGCATTGGAACTGGCAACCACTGAGTTAAAACCTACTGTTACGTCAAGTATCTCCTTAAATAACTCCGCATCCAATTTCTTTGATTGGACTAATAGAGTTTCAAAATTTTCTACAATTGTTAGAATTCTGGCTTATGTAAAACGTTTTATTTCTAATGCTAAATCTTTGATAAATAATCGTAGTGAAACCATCTTAAAGGGTAACTTAGCAAATGAAGAGATCTCTCAATCTGAGTTTGAAATATTCATTTATATACAAAGACAGACATTCGGAAAAAACCGCAAATTAATTCCTCCTAACTTTGTCATATACCAGGACTCCAATGGTATTCTTAGAGTAGAGACAAAATTAATCTTCACAGGTGATGATGACTTTTTCAGGCGTCCTATCCTGCTGCCAGACAAGCATGAGCTTGTTTCCAAACTCATAGAGGAAACTCATCGAACCTTCAATCACGCAGGTGTACAAACTCTAGTCACAATCCTTCGTGAGAGATACTGGATCTTGCGATCTAGGAAAACTGTTCGTTCAGTTGTATCCAAATGCATAATTTGCCAAAGATTTAAGTCCAAACCTGCTACTACAATGTTTGCTCCTCTTCCTGAAGAACGTGTGCGAATGTCGGCCGTCTTCGAAACAACTGGAGTAGACCTAGCAGGTCCCTTGGTTCTTCGAAATCGTGATAAAGTTTGGATTGCTACCTTCACGTGTGCAGTGTACCGTGCGGTGCATTTCGAGCTTGTCTCGGACATTTCCACACAAAGTTTTCTTCTTGCTTTGAGACGATTCATCTCGCGTCGAGGGCGAGTGAAAACAATCTACTCTGATAATGGAACCAATTTCATCGGTGCAAACAACGAGTTCAAAAATATCGATTGGAGTAAAATTGTGTCTCATTCAGATTTGAAAAAGATCTCCTGGCATTTTAATCCACCTACTGCCGCTTGGTGGGGAGGTTGGTGGGAAAGAGTGGTAAGAATGTTGAAGGAATTGTTGAGACGGAATTTGGGAAAAGCGAGTCTTGGCTACGAAGAACTGTATACTGTTGTGTGTGAGTGTGAAGCCATCCTCAACAGCAGACCTCTTACTTACCTCTCCGAAGAGCCATCAGATCTTGTGCCACTAACACCTTCTCTCTTTTTACAGGATCAGACTGAATTCAGAGTCGAGGATCTTGAACAGAATGTGCTGAACCTACGCAAACGTGCGAAACACCTCCAGTCCGTTAAACAAAAGCTTAAGACGCGTTTTCAAAAGGAATATATTTCTCTCCTTAAACATTCCAGACACGTCCATCAAACCCCACTTAAGGTGGGAGATATGGTATTAATCAGCTCTGATGGTAAGAAACGTGTTGATTGGCCTTTAGCTAAAATCATTGAAATCTATAAAGGACGTGATGGTGTTTCCCGAGTTGCAAAGGTCAAAACTGAAAATGGTGAGGTGGTTCGACCATTTCAAAGATTGTTTCGTTTGGAAACATCGGGTATTTTAAGTAAAACTTTGAGAACTGCCAAACCTGTTAAATTGTAATATCAATTTTGTATTGGTTTTCATTAATGCTTTTTTCCTTAGCACATGTTTAGATGCTTTATGTATTTGTAACAAGCTAATTTCATTTGAATTTTTAATGTTCAATTTTTAACTTGAAATTTTAGCTAGATTAAAATTTTATCCTTTTGCGGTTGGAGGATGTTGCATCTTCTTCCTTCCACTTAAGCTAACTAACATTCATTTCCTATAGATGGCGCTGTGTTAGGTCATGTGATTCCATTTCTTCATACTGTACTTCTAACTTTTTCTCTAGTCATGTTGTTGCTGTTGAATAAAACACTTTAAAGAAACCAGAGGCTCGCACTGACTTATTATGTCAAACCAATAGCCATATTTTATCTCGTGCTACATCAATAATTATAAGGTGACATAAAAAAGCTTTAAAAATGAGATATATCTTTGGAAAATTATATTTAATTATAATTGATTATCGGCTTCTTGAAATTTGATTTGGATGAATAACAGAGATTTAAAATAACCAATAACTCTTATATCAATGCAAATTTTGATATTAATATTTTATTGTGTCCATTAAGCGATATAATTGTAAGTGGTTTAGTCAAAACTGTATAAAAAAACAGAAATCAATGTAAATAGATAAACATGCGAGTCTTTCTTTGCGAGCAATGAATAATACTTTTCAATTTTATTTGTAATTAAATATGTCAAAAAATTCTGCAATGCATTTTATAACTGCTAGAAAGGCAGTAATTATAACTGACTTCATGTTTGAAAATTAACGCTAAATTTATTGTTATATAGAAATCTATGGGACAACAATGCTAAGTTTATTAGATATTGTGAAATATAATGGAAAAATAAAAATATACATAGAGAATTAGCATTCTGAATTATTTATGTAAAAATGAAATTTTATTTTCAGAAATAAAAACTAAATATAGTGAAAGATACTAAATAAATTTACTACAAATTTTTTCTAAACTGTTTCTATATTAAATTTTTCGAAAACCGAAAAAAAAAAAACAAATTTAAATTAAACTTGTTATTAAAAATATGCTACATACATTTTTTTCAAGCATATTCTCTCTATATAAATGGTGTTGATAGAGAGGATATCTTAACAGCTGGAAGCTATTGTTGTGGCGTCTAGCAATTTCTGTATTTTATTTATTCGTAGGAGTTTTTATCGATAAAGAGCTGTATACTTAAAGGACATAAGGAGGAAACCTGACACATTTCCAAGCAATGTTCCTGATAGATAAACAAGTTTCATTTGTTCAAGGATAATTACTGAAATGTTTATCTTCGATTCATCCATAATGGCTAAGAGTGAAACTATACTTTTTATCGAACTTAAAAATCATAAATTACAATTATCAACTAGAAAATTTAATAATTTTCGTAATTATCATTACAGTTAATAAATGAAGTTGGAAATTTGTATGCGCTGTTAAGTGTTTCAACACCACTTTGTAATGTGAGAAAGGTTTAATATTTGAGTCACTACAAAAATGTGTTTAAAGCGTAAAAGTCTAATATTTAATAGAAATTCAAAGCGCAATTTTGTTAAAAACTATTTACTCACAAAAACACATTATTAAATACAGAAAAATTTTGTACCAGTTTCTTTAATATTATAATACCATAATGTTGAAGAAAATGATGAATTCGATGATTTAAATAGAAAAAGTTAAATGTTATAGAGAAAGAGAATAACGCACATAAAAAAATAAATAAAAAGGAATTCACAATTTTTTTTCCAGTTATTAAAAATAACAAGTGAGCATTGTAAAAATGCTTGTCCATAGATTTTTTGTAAGAGTATATAAATTGGGCTATGTATGACATTTTGGCGTGAATAAGATATATGATTAAGATTTTTCTTACTTTGGAGCCTAATTTTAAATACATAAAAGCATCTTCAGAAAAATATAGTAATTATATTACTTAACTATTCAAAAGTATTTTTTGTTAGTTAAACTAATATTACAACTAGTTATTTGCAATTTATTTATGTCCCAATGTCAATTGTTATTTTTCTGCATAAAATTGGTATTGTTTAATAATTAAAAATTGTTTAATTTTTGAAGTTGTTATTTTTAGCTTATAATGTATCAAACTTGAGCAAAATTTGAAAATTTACAAATAATGTAATCAAAAATCAAGAGTATACAATTAGATAAAGAATACTACAATTTGAGTTACTAAGCTGAAAGCACATTAAGCAATGCAGAATTTAGTTTCATTTTTTATGTTTTCATATTTAATCAATTGATCCCGAAAAACATTGTAGAATTCTATACTTTTCTTGATTTTGAACAGAAATTTCTTACTTTTTAGGAACAGAATGCTTACAGATTATAGAAACACAAAAGTTTCGTATATTTCTTCTTTTTTAAATTTAATTAAGTTTCGATCGTGCCTGTAAAGTTAACACCAAGTGGGAGGAAGTGTCGTATTTGAAAAATATAGCTACGCTTCATCAATCGATACACACTTGATTTTCCCTTGTTGTGACATCGAATTTCGTTGTACGGAATAAACTGTGATATCAAAACTCTCCTGCTAAAGAAAGTAAACTAAATAAACTTACTTTTTAACGTTCCTGTGTTGCTTGAATAAATAATTTCGTAATATCAGAAAGAACCGAGATGAAATACTTATTATAGTTTCAATATTTTATCACTATATACTTTTATCAAAATATACTTAAAATTGATGATAGCAAAAGATGTAATAACTTAGAAATATTATTAACTGATAAAAATAAATATATAAAATATTGAAAACAAGTAGTTTACAGCTACAAGAAAATTGAGCAAGTTTAATAAATAATTTATGAAAGGTACATTTTGTTGAAAACATTTTCTTTCACATCAAAATGAAATGAAACACATTAGTTAGAGTACATATTAATATATTATAATAGATTAACGTATATAAAATACTACCATAAATTTTTGATTTTAATATATTCATCAATTTATTGAGATTTTAATTCAATGAAAAATGTGAAATATTCTAGCTATTTCTTAACTTTGAAGTTTAGTATTATACATATATTGTCCTCTCTTTTCTTCTTTGAATAATGGTAGTTTTTTTAAGGCCCACTGTCTTCTAAAATTAATAGTTAAAATTTTGAAGCCTTTATAAAGTATTTTTAAATAAAAATCAGTTATTAATTTAAAGTTTTAAAATATTTCTTTCTTCAATAGGATTTAAAAAACTGATTGAAACGAGATAAATTTTTCTCTTTTTTGTATTATAATTTTTTCAAGCTTATATTTCTTGATAAATATATCATTTTTTGTAATGCTACAAAAAATTGGATAAAAGGTATAAACTACACAAAAATAATTTAAATTGGCTATACAGTATTTCTCTCACTTTAAATTTAAGCAATTAATTATTAGTAATATCACGGCTTTTCAAATCCTACGTTACTTTACTAATATTTTCTATGGTTTCCTAAAATATTTTCACATCTAATTTGCTATTTTCTTGTATATTTGTGCTAATTTTACAAATAATATTTCTTTCATTACCTTTATTACTTCCTATTTTCTTTTTAGAAATGGTTTCTAATCTATAATCAGTATTAGTTTATTGACTCTCCTTAACCAAATAAATTACATGATAGCCAAATGAATGACTCAGTTACGGATTATATGTCTTAATGTTTTTAATATTATGTCAAAGAATAAATAATATAGTAATAATAGAATAAATATTGTAATAATATAATAATAATAGAATAAATTTGTCTTAATTTAGAAAAGGATGAAAATGAATAATATTTTTATGAAACTACTACAGTATTTCAGTGTCCTTAACTTGTAATGACATGTTGGAGGACTTCAAATACGTGAGATATCGGAGAAGGTAAAAAAACTAGGAAAAAATGCATCTTAAATTTTTTATTAAATCATATGCATGAAATATTTATGGTTTGGTTTGTTTCATTTGCCGCTCAACGAATCTAACGAATTAGATTAGACAGGGCCTACTCCTTTGTACTTTAAGATATGACAAAACCAGGATTGAAATGAATATTTTAGTCCCTAAAATAGCTAGCATTTTAAAATTTCATTTAATTAAGAATTTTTAAACTAGAATATTAATTATTAACACAGTTTGTTCTCTTTCCTTTACATTAAATATCATTAAATACATTAAATATCATAGAAATTTATTAGAGAAATATTTTAATATTTAATCAAAATGCCTAATATTATATATAATAAACGTATAATTAATATTTTAATCTAACATTAATTAACGCCTAAATTCCTTCGGTATATGTACATGCAAAGTCAAAATTCGCAATAGTCTATCCTACCATTCATATTATTAAGGGTACCGGAAAGTAATGTTGCTTTCTTATATTAAATTCAAACGAATAAAATTTTTAATAAATCTTTATTTTTATCAATAATATAACCACTCTCATGATCAACAACTTTTCGCCATCTAATGTGCAAATTTCCAATTCCGGACTGGTAAAAAACTATTATTTTTTGAGTAAAATAACTCGATATATCATTTTGTGGACGCCATCTAAAACTTTAAGTATATCTATATATAAATGAAAATTCAAGTGTGTGATATTGTGATAGTATGTTGGGTGAGACAGTACTTATCACCTTAATTCATTAATTTTTTTATATTTGCTCGTCTTTCGCGGTAATTCTGTATTGCAGTGCAATCTAGTATTGTAATGTTGAAGAATGATGCCATATATTTCTATTGATAATCATAGAATACTTTTCTATTTATAATTGCTTCATTGGTTCACAATAAAGGACTGCTTTAATAGTTTGTACAGGTGTCACCACTTCAAAGTGAACAATTTCATGAACTCTACCAAATACAGAGAAGCGTCTTTTTTTAATGTAAACTCAGAATCACAGTAATTGGTGGTAGCTCATTTGCTGCATTTTGATAGCAAGGCACTGCTTTTTGCGTGTTAGATTATCATATAGGATCCACTTTTCTTTTTTAGTGATCAAATGATCAAAAAACAGTTCTATAGGGACTCGTTGAAGCAAAAAGTTGCATGTGATACATCAATTGTGTGTCTTCGGACAGATTATGAAAGATTCAAACACCCCTTCTACTTATTTTTTCAAAGCACTGCTAATGTTCCTGGATGACCAATCAAAGTTGGTTAAAAGTGTTTGGCAATTCCTTGATTGTTTGACATTCATTTGCTTCCTCTTTTGCCCGTAGAATATCATTGTCTAATGCTGTTGGCTTTTTCTGATCTACAGGAAGCAGAGACCAAAATTAAAAGATATGAACTCGAAACATCATACTGGGCTTTACGAACGTTTAATGCACTTGAATTTACATCGCAAATAAGTTCAGTCACAACTGTTGCTTTACTACCCTTGCAGAACTCAAAAAGAAGACAATGCTCTTTTTGATGCTGTCCTTCAATATGCTCTTCTGGTATTTGACTGGCTATTTCACTCTAAACTGCAAAAAAAGTTTAATATTGAATTATTTAAAAATGAACAAATCTCTTACCTTAAAATAACTTTGGAATGCCTTCGAGATGCACAATGAGTTGACAAAGGTCAATCAAATATCGACCTGCGCAGAAATGACATAGCTTTTCTGTCCCTTTAATATTATCATAATCTATTTGCTTGATTCTATTTAATTTGTGTTGATATTATTATGTTTTATACAATAAGTTCTGCATCAGTATCCAGTGATTAAAATAGTGCTTGTGATTACCCCTGTGGTTAAAACAAATATAAAACTTCTATAAATATCTTTATCTAAGCAGGGAAATGATTCTTCTACCCACTTAAATTTATATTTTAGTTATAAACTATTTAGTTATAAACTATTTTAGTTATAAACTCTCTTAATGTTTTAATTTGCGAAGCAAAATACATGCATAAGTATTCATTAAAATTAAAAAATGAAATGATGCACATTTCTTTTTATGAAATTTATTTTTCTCATATTATAAGAAAGGTACTTGCTTATTATCCTTTACTTTTTTCTCAAAAAATATGTCACGAAATGCTGCAATTTAATGATTATCCTCACATTTATTTTCAACGCATGCAATTTTGAAATATGTGCTTATAAAAATTAATATCACTTAATTTTTTTTTTACAATTAATTTCAATGAAGATGTATACTTATGTAAGACTCGAAATTAAAGTGAATGCTAATCTTGTATATGTGCCTTAGAAAAAATAAAGCTTCAGATTCAAGCCTTTCAGAGTGGCTTCCGTAATGAAAAAACCATTATTGATAATACAACTTATTTAGAATCTCAGATTCTCAGAATTAAAATAATCTGGTTTCCATTTTCTTCAATAGAGCAAAGGCACGTGATAATAATTAGCTTAATAAAATTCTACAACTATGAAATTATACTACTGAAATAAATACAATGTTCGATTTTTCACTTTAGGGGTAATCTTCCAATGTTCTTACAGAATTTACTTTGTTCTCCTGCTATTAATATGCATATTGAAACGTACGTATCCAATAATTTTATTCAATCTGAGGGTGTCTATGAATGTTTCATTTTAAGTATCATTATTTATACATTGTTTGCTAAAGATTTGAAAATGTCTTGTAAATTGTCCAATATGTCTTTAATTAAGAGACAACTACAAGTACTTATTAAAAAACTTGCTTTATGGTGTGCAGAGAATAATGCTATATCCTAGGTGGAGAATTGTTTTCATTTTTTCAAGAAGACTAGAATGCATGATGAAACTGCAATTTGTATTAACAACACTCTTATACCGGAGGTCAATGGGGTGAAAATATTAATAATTTTTGATCGGAAATCAACTTTTTCCCTAAATTTTATATCTGTGGAAGTTGCGTGAATGACCGCTTAATATGCAGAAAGTGCTTCTGATGCTGATTTCCAAAATCTCATTTTCAATGTACTAGTCATTGATTTTCAGTAGGATTAACTACTGAAGTGTTGTTTACAAATCTACTAACTTTTATGTTTTATGTAGTTTGATTGCAGTTCATCATTCTAATTTAAGGATATGTTCCGTTGCACATCGCGCATTCACGCATGTTTCAGAGTCTATGTATAATTTATAACCAGTTACCATTAGACTTGCGACGAATACAACTGACTTACTTATTATTATGAAATCAAGTGTACTTCTAATATTATTTTCATTTTATAATTTTCCATCCTCCAACTAAGCAACTGCATAATAGTCATCAAAACAACATTCCAACTTTTCTAATACTATCAAAAAAACAGTTTGTTATCTAACTTGCATAATTTTTAATTTTTCCCACTTGATTTGATTCCAAATCCATCTGGGTATAATCCATAGTTAACAATAGTTAATCTCTTTGCTCAGTATATGAAATCGGACACTCTTTTTATATTCTCTCAACAATTTTTCTTATCACATCACTTTCATTATTCATCACGCCAATATTCTTAAATAGATCGAAAACCGTAGGACATGCTAACTGTGTATTTTTCATTTAGAGTAATACCTATAAATAATTTCTATGCTTTTAATACATCTTTATTGTTGAAATCACGCAATATACTATGAGTGTAAGATTTGTTTCAATGTATGGTATCAGATGATGAATACTATTTATTGGAACAAATGCAGCATGTGTACTGACAGTTGTCTTAGAAATATCAAAAATTTCAAAAGCTTATTGTTACCCTATTGTGCCGAAGAGTTGCAGAGCATTGGGATCATTTGTTGGCTAGAAATAGGAAATATTTGGTTTGAATCCCAATCTCGTAATTCTTGAAGGCAATGAAAAGAATAATGCAGATGCTAAGGCTATATCTAGTCCATTCTGCCATTATTTCCGATTTTTAGCATGAGAATAGGTGTAAAAAGTTAATTTCATCTCTATGGCATAAATTCTAGAACTTGCAGGTCAACATTAAACATCATCCGACATCTTCGTACGTCCTTCTACTGTCCTTTACCGACACGAAATTTTGACGTTAGATTAACTCACCTTCATCGGCAATACATGTTTAGAATCTATTTTTAAATTAATTAAATCCTTGGTGTAAGATGAGTGATGAGCACTTCACTATTTTTCCTCTTTATCGTTCGATTTTAATGTTTATTGATTTATATTTCTTAAGGAATATTTTAAATTCATTTTAATTTATTGGGAAAGCCTCCCCAAAGAAACATTTTTACCTTACAGGTGAAAATTTTCAAATTGGTTTCACAATGTAATAGGTATTACATATTTTATTTAATCTTTGAAATTTATATTTAAAAATGTATGTAACTAGATATGTTTTGAATTTAATTAATGTTATTTCGTATTTTTGAAATATTTAATAATTTATTTATAATTATATGTGATGAAACTATAATTTAACAGCACTGTTTCTTCTTTTATCTTTTGGAAAAAAGTATTCAATTGTATTATTAAAGGTCCTATATGTACAAAACATTTGACAAGATAATTCTTAATTTTCACATAAATTATCAAAGTTTTTATATTTATTTTTTTAGGAAAAATTTCTTTTAAGTAATTTATTTACGTTTAAGGAGATCACTTTCTGTAAAATTTGCCATTGTCTATTTAATAATTTAAGTGTTGTTTTCATATGTGATAACATTTTTAAATTTATTTTAATAGAAGCTTATCAAAGAATTTTAAGACTGCAAAAGATTGACATTTTATTACGCTTTGCATTGAAAGTTATAATTATTCCTGGAAATAAAATCTGCATTTATTCAGATATATTGCAATAGATCTCTCACTTCAGTTTAAATAAACAAAAAGTATAGCGTTTATTTAAAAAATAAAAAGAAAATGCTACAAAGTACATATATATATATATATATATATATATATATATATATATATATCTGAAATACAAATTAATTTTAATAATAACAATAAAAAACAAACTTACAAGAAGATACAGAAAATAGCTCTTTGAAAGTTATGCAATTATCTATAAGGAAACATAAATTAATCTTTAAATTATAAAATATCTACGGAGATACATAAAATATTCTGGAAGATTATCTAATTGACTAAGTAAATACATATAATGGTCTTGAGAATTATGTAGTTTTATAAGAAATTAGATAAAATAGTTTTAAAAATTAGGTAATTTTCTGAAGAGGTATATTAAATTATCCTAAAATTAAGTTATTTTTATTAGTCAAGACACGTCTTACAAAGTAATAACATTATTCATGTAAACTATTGATTTTACAATGTAATATTAAACATTAAATCGTTATAATAAAATGCCATTCAAGCATTTTATATAATTGAAAAGCGTTATTTTGGTATAAAATACTTTTTATAAAATTTTTATGAATAAATCTAATAAATTTTATTTGAATAAATTTGATAACTATACTGATTTTGTACAAGAGGAAAACCATGAATTATAACAATTAAAGATGACGAAATGTCAAGAAGCTAATGCTACAGCTCAATAAAGCTTGATAAATTTTAGTTACTAAATATTTAACGTGCCATTCACAGTTGAAATTGCAGTCCCAAATGGGAAATCATTGAGATTTGACACGTAATCATATTTCGTTTCAATCAAACATTCGCTCTTAGAAAGCATATCACTAATGAGAACAAAGCCTTCAAAATCATATGTGCGAGTGAACACGAAATTGCGAACCTCATGGAAAATTAGATTGAAATTCAAAATTTTCAAACAATTGAATTAATTGCAATATTTTGATGTGATGGTGTTACCTTTGCTACATGCTGTAGTACTACAAATGTAAAATGATGACAAATGATGATGCTGTTTATTGAAAGTTTAAATTTTACGATATGCACGTTTATTTATTTATTCCAATATAAAAACATCAATGAGAATTAATTTAACCATGAAATCAATTATTCAAAATTTTTAATAACAATTCTTTTGTAAATTTTATATTTTATGTATAAAATTTATTTAAATAATGTGAAATCAGAATCTAGATTCAGATATCAACAAATATTATTTAAATAATATCTAAAGTATATGAATTATATTGTCTGGAAAAGCGAATTATTTTAGTGGGTCTCGTTTTTACACAACTCAATTTAAAAACAAACAATCATAATTTTTTAAGACTACCTGCTACTTTTTACGGTTACCGTTTACGAAAGTTCAGGAACATAAGTTTTCCCAATTGCTATTCCCTTAATTAACTTTTCCCAATCAAAATTTTTCCTAACACTTTTTTCTAATTTTGAATTTATAATCCAATTTAACAGTAAAAATTACACATTTCTATAATGAAACAAGGTACTAGAATAGTTTATAGATTTTCAGTAGGAACAAAACTATCAGTTTCTCAGTATAATTTAAGTTATTGGAATTTAAATTTAGGTCTCATTAAATATTTATTTTATTAAAAGTATTTTTAAATTGCATTATTATTAACATATCCATTATCATTCTCCAATTTTGATCTTCATCATATTTTTGGCATCCATAAATTAGTATCTTGTGCAGATTTCAAAGCACAGTTGTTTGTTACGTATTAAAAATTCTGATTGAATTGCATTAATTAATTTATAATGTTATGTTATAATTTTACACTGAATTTTAAAAATCATTCGAATGGTAGTTTTTGTAGAGTTTTTTAATACTTAGTTTAGTTAAATTTTGAGTGTCTTAAGTAAATTGAAAATCATTCCATAATATTAAACGAAAAATAATGGAATTTAAAGGTATTTTGAGATTAAAAATAATAAGAAAAATGTTATATGTATTATGTGTGTGAATAAAGGGGGTTAAAACAAAAATGTTTAGAGAAAATGTTTAGAGAATAAGTAGTTCTATTTTCATGCATTTCAATGAAAAATATCTTGACACCTAATTGAATAGATTTTTTATGCAGAAAAGTGTTACCACCATTAATTCTGGAAAAATATTTGCTGCTAAATATGATGCATATTTATGAGTGCACAAATATTAAAATCAGGGTTCCATATGTAAAGATAAAGATCGAATTTCTTGTGCTTCATAAATCTTATACGATTTGATTTTTGAAGAATAGATTGCCATCTTCAAAGATCCTTCTCAAGTAACTTTCTTAGTAATAAAATGAAAAACACCAGTTCAGAAATTAAATATTTAGTTGGATATGACTTTAAAAATATCAGAATTAAATTTAAAATATTATGAATAACACTAAGTTTAGACCTGAAAAACAAATTTTGTTTGTGATTAAAAAACAATCTACTTTTCTATATGTCATTGACTTCAGTTTTAAGTATTTTAAATTTCAAAACTATATATACAATACTTTTTAATTTTACAGTTATTTACTACTAAGAGAAGAAATAGAAGTAAAGATAAAACAAAAAACTATTTCTATCAATTTTCCAAATTTAATAAAAAATGAATTTCATTTACTTCAATACACTTAATGAGATCCCACAAATAAAAAACAAAATTCTTTCTTTAAAATTTATAATAAGCAATTATTTTATATTTTCTTATTATCTGATATAACACTAATGATTAAATTCTGTTCAAAATTATTTAGAATTTTTTAGAATTTATAGAATTTTATACAAGATTTAAATAGAATTTTTTCCACTAAGAGTTTTCTCAGATAAAAACTACTTTGTGATTGATTTTTATGATAAGATTTATGACGAAATTAACATTAATAATTTTATTAATAATTTATATATTCCATTCGTATCACTAATTATCTTAATATTTGCAATGTTCAAATAAAACAAAATCATCAAAATTTTTTGAACTAATTATAAATTTCTCGAAAATGGATATGGTTCACCAATTTGAGCTTGTAATACATAAATTAGCATAGAATGATGAGTTTCATTTATGCATTGTTACTGGCAAAAAAGTTTTGAAAATAAAAAGTGCTTAGGATATTGAATTTCAAAACTTTTTCTAATGATACTAATCTCAATTCTCTAAAGAAGTCCATTGCTTATAATTAACTAATTCTTCCGAATCTAGATTTTATTCTATAATTGAAGCTTTTATTTTTAATACCAGTTTTCTTGAATGGTGATTTTTTAATATCATTGAATTTATCAGCTATATTCACATTTTCAATATTTACCAAATAACCAAAAATATTTTAGCCTTGTAATCAGAAACAAAATTAAAAATCCTAATTTTTTTATCACTATATCTGATAAAACTAATAACATCATTAGTTTCACATGAACGTTTTTTATAACGAAATAATTTCTAAATTTTTAACATCATAAGTTTTACTAAACTAAAATCTTTAAATCTCTAATGCTATTCTTATAAAAGTTTAAAATTTGTAACAATAATCATAATAATTATACATATTGTCTAACTTCAGATTGATAAATATGAATTTAAGCAACATATATAATTATTATGAATATATTATATATGTACGTTAATTCACCAAAGAGGAGACATGGTTTTTTTTTGAAAAAACATTTTTAATAAATTATAATTATTATATAGAAACTAGACTTTAAGAGTTCTGATTTGTTGAAAAATAGTCTGAAATTTTAAGTATTATTAAAATCTTTAAAAATATTCCAAATTTTAATACCTTTGACTTTGTAAATTTATATTTCACATTATTTTATAGTGGTATTCCTAACGAAAGCATCTCAATATTTATAATGTATTCAGTTATAGCTATTTATTTGAAATAGGACACTTTTAGTTAAATTTAATCTTTTTCTGATAATTTTTTAACTAAATATACAAGTTAAGTAATGCTATACCAATGGGCATTAATTTTAATTCTAATATTTGCAATTTATATATACCTTACAAAAAAGATAAATTCATAAAATTTCATGTAAATATTTTATCTTATGTGTGTTAATTTCTTAGATATATTCATAACATTTTACTTATTAATTTTAACCCGCAAATTTTAATCACTACTTTTACTCTAACACCTTAAAAATTAACGAAACTAATTCTGATGTTTACAACATAGATGTCAACATATAAGTTATTAATAATAATATCAACTTTGAAATGAATGATAAAAGGAAAAATTTGATTTCATAATAAATAAAATCGTCAACTGGAATTTGAATAGTTCTATATGAACTTTTCTTAACATAGTAATATTTAAATTATTTGACTCTATTTTAACAGAGATTAGTCTATAAAAAATACCATACCTTTTTAATTCAAATTTAGACAATAATTTATTTTCGATTAATTTTTTAAACTTTCATTGAAAAAATATTTTACTTAACTAAAAATTAAATTTCATTAAACCTTTTGCTTAACTAAATTAAAATTTTTTGTCAGATTTCATTTTTCGATAATTAATTTCCAGATTTATCAACTAACTAATGATAACAAAAAAGCTTATGAAGTTTTCTTTCTAAAACCTTTCAGGGACCGTTTATTTTAGATGTAAGTGCCTTTTTCATTAACCCTAATAATTGCTAATAATAGTATTATTGTTATAGTTTTTAAAAAGTAAGTGATTTTTTTATTTTTATTTTTGTCAGTCAAACTATATCCTAACTATTCTTTCCTTTTTAGCATTGCTGTCAACGAATTCTAAAAAAGTTTAACTGTGACAACATTTTTATTATTTTCATGAATTTTCGTACTTCCATTACTGAAACTTAATTAATTTTGTTCTTTAGTATCTTAGAAATATAATCAGCTTTTTTTATTTTTAACTAATTTCACACACACGTGAAAGATGGAAATAGAAAATTTGTTATCTACTTCTATCTTTTACTAACTACCTTTTAACTTGTGCTTTTATTTTTTTTCATCCCTGTAAAAGAGTGTAAAGATTTTGCTTACTAATAACTTGGCTGCATATATTTACAAATTTTATGAACACCTAATACTGTATAGTGTGTTTATATTTTTAGTGATTTCATTTGTGAAACTTTTGCTTTTAAATTTTAGTTAATATAAATTATTATTTCGAAGGCGTTAGGAACAGTTAATTGGTCTATTTTTTTTCTTTTGAATCGTTATATTTAAGGATTGGAATGCCTTCCCCTTATCCCCAGTTCTCTTGATGAGAAATATTTCTTATGTTTTTCAATTTGTCTTTTTTTTTAATTCTCCTCTTTTCAGATTTTAATTTTACTCATTCCATTATTACTTTCTTTATTTTCCCTTATCTTTTAAATATTTCATCTTGTTTTTATTAGAAACGATTTGTCTAACTTTAAAAAACTCTTTTCTAATTTGAGAAATTAAAATTTTTAAATTTTTCCTTCACTCAGCTAAACGTTTCTAAAATATTTTAAATTATAAAATATATTTAAATTAATAAAGTTATTATTTAAGTTTTAATTTTATCGTGTAAGTAATATCACATTTATTTACTTGTTTATTGAATTTTAAAGTTAATTTCTTCTGTAGTTCATGATATTAAGACTGTTGTTGAATTAGATATTAATATTATGGCGTATATTTGTCTTTTATTGAACCGAATGAAAGAATGTTAAAACTGCTTAATGGTATGTAAAAAAATTAAAATGGAAGAGAATTTATTGTAATTAATTACAGATAATAAAAGGAGAAATGATACTGTTGTTACAATAAATGGTAAATATAGTAAAGTAAATAAATTGAAATCCAGAAAATAAAGAAAAAAATTTCGTTGAGGTTTTGAATATAGTTACCTTATCATTAGTTAAACCAAGATCTGTTATACATTTAACAGAAATCATGAAAGTAAATTACCAACTTTTCCACGTAAACACTGAAATTATGCAATTCAAGTGATTACCAGATGGTAAAGTACAAATATTTATTAAACTAGAAATAAGAAAAAATTAAAAAATAGATGAAGTATTAAAATACTAGTTTTTAATATAATAATCATTAAGTATAAACAAGGAAATCATAAATAAAAATTTGATTAAATTACCATTTTGTTTTCAAAATTCAAATCATATTCAAGTAAAAATATTATTTTTATTACTTTGGCACATAAAAATGAAAAATGTTTAAAATTAATATTAATTATTGGCTTATTATTTCTTTCTCAAATGATAAAAAAATGAAAGAATATAAATATTTTATGGTCTGTAAAAATATGATATTTTAATAAATTATATTTAAATATAAATGTGTTGAAAGAGAAAAACACTACTTAATCTTATGCTTTTGAATATTAAGTAATTTATGATATTTAATATACATATGTACAGTATATTAAAGTACTTAGTTTTAGCATTGTATATTAAATGCAGTAATAAATACAATTAAAGAAAATTACTGTTCACTGAATTAACTTTTATACCCGTAATTCTACAGCTGTGGCATCTTTAAAAGAAATGGAAGACAGGTAACTATTGTCAGATTATGTGATTATATTCAATGTATATAATTAAAACTGTTATCAGACACTGAAATACAAATAGTTATTAAATTGAGAAAGTAAGTTCATTAGAATTCAATATTATTAAAAATGAAAATGCTAATATTTTTTTAAACAATGTTTCATTTTACATATTTTAAATACAAGAATGAAGCTCCAAATTAATATCCAGCAATAAGAGATAAAATAAAATTTTTTCCAATAGAAAATCAAATCGAATTATATTTATGTAAAGTTAAACTATAATTTGATGAAGGGAATTGTGTAAATGATTAATTATAAATTCCTTAAATAATATTGCATAAATACTGCGAATTTGCTTATGAATGAGTCTGACTTTTATTTAATGCCATAGTGAAACTTGTTCAACAAAATAGAAAGGTGAAGATGTCAAAACTTTAAAAGAATAATTGAAGAATTATCGGAATTTTAATACAGGAACTCAAGAAAAATATGTACTTGCATGTGGCTGTTCCATTTATTATAGTTACTTTTATGAATTCTTTACGACTGAGAAGCTGATATTTCGGTTTAGTTTTAAAAACTCCTTTTATTTTATGAATATAGAGCAGCGTTTTGATGAAACAAAATATAAAAGACTAACGACGAGTGGGTGGTAAACAAATAATGGAATTTTATACTTCTCTATATTTCTAAATTATAGACTTTATAATAAAAGTTAAACTACGTTTATATAGCTTATAGAACAAGTTTAAAAAAATTTATTATTTGAAGTACATAAAGTAAAAAATATTATCAATTCAAAAAGTTAAATTTGTAAGCTTGAAAGAAAGAAATTTTAATACAAACGCAATTAACTTCAGATATTCAACAAGAAGTCAAAAGTAGATTTTGTTTAATTATAATAAAAAAGTATTTTTTGATTTTTTGCTAAATTAAAAAATGTTATAAATAATTTATAGTGAAAACTCTAGTTATTTATCACACATTTTTATAATATGATAAATAATAATTTAAGGCTTTAAAAATAACTATGCTACCTAATATTTTTACACCCCAAAATTTTTATCAGCATACATTTTCTTTAAAGTTTTCACTATTAAAGAGAATTTTGTTGAAATCGTAATGTGATAATATTTATCTTTTACTGCGATTTGGTTAGGGAATAAATATTTTCTCAGTTTCGGGTTTGTCAACTTTTAATATCATTATTTAAATAAATGTCTTCCATGTGTCTGAAAGCCGTTATAAGTTAGGTTCTTACGACATCCATTTTGATCAACGTATTTCAATATTATTTCTAAATTAAACCAAGTCAAATCCGGGAATAAATTGAGGAATTTATTTGCTTCCGCACTGGAAAATTATATTAAAAAATAAGATCTTTTAGGGGAAATAGTAAAGGTTTTGATTAGGATATATTGCTCTTTTTGAATTAATCAAAAATATATATCTTAATTCAATTGATTAAATTTGTTTGTTTTCTCTTATTTGTATCAAGCAATTTAATATTAAAAAAACTGAAAATATTTTTTATTCTAATAAATTAATAGAATAACAAATGTTATTTAATTATAATAATAATATTAACAAAGATATATTAACAAAGAAAATATTAATAATAATATTAACAAAGGGTACTATAGAGTAACGAAGTAGTTGTAGAAGTGCTTCGATTTATATAAAAATCATTTTTAAAGATTCATAAAAAAGGAAAAAGAATGGTTTTACTTTTATATAAAATCCCTTTTGTAATGAAATTTTAAATTAAAATTTTTGATTAGTTATGATTAAATTAACTATGTGATTTTAAAAATTAATGTCATTTCTAGCAGATTTGATTTTCAGAATTTGAAATTTCATTTTCTATAAAAACATTACTTATATTGTGTAGTGCGAAATTATGAATTATAATAAAAACATTTACCAGTAATATTTCTCAACATATTCAACTTACATATAGTCATGAACTCTAAATTGCTTATATCAATTTATAAATTCTTACAAACCTGTGTTCTAAATAACTATCTAAACTAATAATAAGTTATCAAAATTTATCTATATTGATCTCTATCAAGTTATAAAACAAATATATTATTTTGTTCGAATTATAAATATAACCTGTGGGCATAAAATATTATATTATCTATTTAATATATTTACTGGATCTGGGTACATATTTAAATGCATGTATCCTATGTAAGAAAATAAAACGTATATTTTATTTTCTTACATAAAAAAACAGCTAATTTAATTTTAATGTAGTCATTGGTAACATAACTAAAAATGGCATAGTTGTTAAAGATATAAGTATCAAATCTTTGTTATGAATGCTGAATTTTACATGGAGTACGTCAAAATTCATTTTCCAAGTTCTTTGGTTAAGATAGTTCATAATTTTAAAGTGCAGTATTTGTATCTTTGTATAATGTTACAGAATCCAAGTTAATAATTTAAATAACTAAGTTAACAACTTAACTAGTCTGTTGAAAATTTTGAGAACAGAAACTAGTGTATTTCATCGATTTTTCTATTAATTTATAAATAGTCGAAATTCATTAAAATTACGATATTTCATTTTTTGCAAAGAATTCTTTTTATTTTCATATGGTTCTTATGTTTTCTTATGTTTCATGTGAAAATGTAACAAATATAACATTTAATAGTACATTTAAGAAAAAGCTTAGGAATAGAAAATTTCTTACAAATAAAGTTAGATAAAAGTAATTAAAATAGAGTTTTTAATTACCTACAATTTTTAAATACCTACAAATTATACTACAATTTTGTAAATTTTGAACAGCATGCAGAATGAAATATGTGCTGCTTATTCTGCTTTCAATTTGATGCATTTCTTAAAAGAAAATTTGTTATCAGCAAAATTTCATTTAATAGGATTGAATGAAAATTTGTTATAAGCAAAATTTCATTTAATAGGATTAAAGAAAATTTTCTAATTTCATTAGTTAAATATTCCAATCAATAAAATTTAAAAAATGTTTCAAGATATTCAAAGGCATTACATTTATGCATACGCTTAAAAATTCCATTTATCAAGCTAAGTTCATTTATTTTAGTTAATATTATATCCATTAAAACTTCAAAACACAAAATTGTATACCAGAAAATTATTCCTTACAAGAATGGTTTTGGAAAGGAAGCATACGAAAGAATAATCGGGGTATATCCAAGTCAGATGATTGAAAATGTTTATTCGAATCCACAACTTGGTTGACTGACAGTGAAATTAAAAGATATTGAAGAAAAATAACCAAGTAGTTGTTGTAGTGTTTCGCATTATATGAAATATCAGCAAAAACAAAATATTTATGAGAATCTTAGATTTAGTTCCATCTTCATTGAAACTTAAATAATTTAGTGTAAACTTTGTTTTACTCTTTAATATTAAGTAAATCTTAAAATATTGTTTTATTATTCAACATTTTTTACTTACCAAGATTTGACATGTTTGAGGAAAGTTATCTAATGTATTACTCATTTTCTTAAGCTCGTGTCTGTAGAAGGAATGTTTCGGTAAAATTAATTCTGTATTGTTTTCTGCTTAATTTTAAAGTTCATTCTGCATTATTTAAAAGTTATTTCAAAATCAAAACACGATAACCTTCCCCCTGGTTATGAAATCTTAACTACGATGTTGATTCTGTAAAGATTTGAATTCAAATTCAAAAACTTAAACTCATCCGTACATTATTTTAAGTATCCATTTACTTATAATGTGATCTGAAACTTAGAAGCTAGTAAAATGATTGTAACAGGCTATGCGTAAAATGAATTTTTGTTGTAAGATTTCCCAGTTTTCTTTAAACAATTCTCAACATAAAATTAATCAAATAAGTAAATGTATCTCAATTAAAATTTTAAAGTAATGAATAAATAATAATTAAAATTTATTTATTAAATTAGTGTTATAGTATGTATTTTATTATTATATAACTTATAATTTAACAATCATAAAAAATTAGCCATTTAATGGGATAGCAAAAATATTTTCACTTTAATAACTTAATTAAACTATATGAATTAAGAAAAATAGTACATAGAATATCAGAGTAAATTATTATAAATTTTAATAAATAAGAAAGCAAAGTATTTAGAAATTTGCATTTTTATGAAATATAATTACTTAATTTAAGGGCAAAAGAATAAACTTAATTTTTTAGACACACCTACTTTTTAACTTTACAAGGTATTAATTTACTATTGTGTTGTTGATACGAGAGTAGGAATTATACTGATATATTTTACAATTATATATATGCTCCTTTAAGGTATTTGCTTAAGCATCAACATCAAGTACCTCATAATATTTTATATCAATATGGCAAATGTAAAATTTATTCTGTGCATTATTTCTATTCATTATTGCTATTAAAAATACGTTAGAAAGCATAGAAATCAAACATTTTTAGTAAGATTTATTATCAATTTATCCTGTGATATTTATTATATTTAGAAATTCAGTTATTTTTATTATTCAAAGGTATCAGAGTAAATGAATCTATTAAACTTTAAATGTCATATTTCTGTTCAAAATCTATATAAATTAGAATACTGAAGTAAGTATTCATAAAGAATTTTATACGAATTTTTTATTTTCATACAAATAAATATAAAAATTAAAAATTCTTAGGAATAAATAGAAAAAATTATAGATTTATTTTAAAAAAGTAAATTTGAATTAAATATTCAAAGTTATTGCAAGAACTGAAATAGATAATTCTTATATTTGAATTGAAATCTCTTCATTTTCACATTTTACATACATTAAAAAACTTTTAAGAGATTTAAGTATTGCATTATTTATTTTGCTATGCATAAGAGTCATAAAAACGATGATTTAAGAATTTATATTATGCTATCGATTAAATAAAGTTTTTACATTAATTATTGCATATAACAGTTTTAAGAAACTTTTAAAAATATTATCAAATGTAATAATGTAAATAATTGTTTTGCACAGTAAAAATGATTTATTTCAGTACCATGTGCATCTTTGCAATAACATAAGCATATATAACCTAAAACAGATAATATAGTAGGAGATATTTAAAAATGAAAAATCATCTAAAAAGCTTAGCAATAAGTTTTGAAGATTAAGTTTCTCGTCAAAACTAATATTAAGTTTATGATTAAGAACATTTTCTCTGTAGTTTCGATTTATTTTAAGGGTAATGACATTTTAATATTACAATCTCTAGTTAATATTGACAATGAATTCAAAATACTTCGAAAAATCAGTTTAAAATTATTTTTGCTTACTAAATTCATCAGTTATATAAAATTTCTGCAATCAATGGATAACAATTTTTTTTCGATTTGAAAATCAGATCTGAGCTGTGGAAATCTCACATACATGTGACAATGATGTGAGTTTTCAAAGTACATGAAAAAAATTGATCGTGAAATCAAATGTATTATGGTTATACCTATCATCATAAAATAATTATAGCCATCTTGAATTTTTTACTTATTATCACATTAGACATTTTTAATCGAATATTTTAAACCTTTTATTTTTCTTTTTGAATGACCGCATTATATATATTACAACATGCCATCTTAAAACTGATGCTACGTTTATTATCACTTTCAAATATGCCAGTTCATAATATTTTGACATAAAGTTTATTTATATTGTTACATTATTATTATTTGATATAAGCTATTTTTATCATTATGTTTATTATTTGTGATATATTTATTCAAATAATAAACATAATGATACACCAAGTTCTGTAGTTCTAAAGTAATTTTGTTAACATTATAAATGTAACAAAACTTTTTAAATGTTTATTGAAATTTTCATTCTAAAATTACTAATTTTTTACACTATAAAAGTTGTCTTAATCAGCAATTAATATATTTATTTTAAATAATCATCACATATTTATATCCTAATATCCATCAAATACTTTATTTCACATAAAATCTGAATACATTTCACTTGCAGTAAAAGAGCATTTAAGGTATAATATTGCCTCCAATTTAAGAAAATTCACTTCCACCCATTTCTCAGTACTTTGTACGGTAAATAACTGAAAATGTAGTTTATTTCTGTTAACATTCAGGAAAATCAAGATAAACTGAGAAATAAACAGCATTCAGTAAGAGAAACAATAATAGAAATAGCACTCCTAATGCTTTTTCTACCATTTGGTATGATGACGATGGATGTTCTGATGTTTTCGAAAAGAAGTTAGTTACGATTTCCCATTGGGAATGTGGTAAAAGAATATAACATTAGTTACATATGCGGAAACGGTTAAGGAATGAAAATATTCTACTCGAAAAAATTTACTTAATAAGTACATTTGAAATCGGAAATAGTTTTCAGGGGATAAATTTGGAAAATATTTATGGTTCAAAATCAGAAGTGTATACTAGAATGTATGTTGGAAAACAATGATGTAATTGTGCATAATAAATAAAATCCTTAAACAGAATTTTTATCAATCCTTAATAAAAGTGTAAATTAATAAATAATTTATAAAATTTTCTAACAATTTTCATTTTGTTCATGAAATGTAAATAAGATGTTCTATTCTTACTTTGATGATTTAAAATGATAATTATTTCGATGAAATAAATCAAATAATGAAAATTATTTGAAATGAATTAATTTATAAAAGGCGAATTAGAGATGCTGATGAGAAATACATATCATCTATTTCCTCTTTTTGGCATAAAGACGAGTTGTACGCAGTTCAGTTTTAAATTTAAGTAATCGAAACACTGATTCGAATTTTTAAATTTTAGTCATGCTACATTTTTGTAGAAGCATGCAGTTATGATTGTGATAAACTTATTATATATGCATAATAATATATTAAAACATATACATTAAACATATTAAAAATAAATTGAATTAATTATATCTGAAATCAGGCAAGAAAAATTAAAGGAGTATCAAAACTGCATATAAATTAAACAAATAATTAATTCATTATAAATACAAAGTACCATTTTAAATTAAAATGAATGTTTACAAATAGATAAAATGATGTCTTATATAGAAAGAAAATCAATTTTTTTTTATCAGAGATGAAACACATAAATAATTTTTCTATAAATATTAAAATTTATATTTTATTATACCAAGTTACCATTTTATAAAATTTCAAAATTTCCTTTAAAATTTTTAAATTGACAAATAATTGTTAATGAAAAATATTTTTTTTATTCTTTTTAAGCATATATAATAATGTAAATATTAACAATAACAAATAAAGAAAATTTGTTTAACAGTTTTAAATTCAAATTATTGGATGAATAACGATTTTTTGTAATATTAAAAAATTGCCATGAAATATATTTATAATTATATGTTATATTTATATATATTTTAATCTCTTAATTAAATTCATGATATTTAATATCATTAATATTCTAAGGATTAATTACCTTTTCAGAAATTCAGATAAGTCTTAGATTTTAATTGTGAAATTTTAAGTATTACCAGGTATATATCATAAAAGAGAAAAATTTTTAAATATTAATAAATATTATGACAGCACTTACGTAAGAGGTTCAAATTTTATTACGAATGTTTTTTTAAATATAATTGTGATCAAAGGACAACTTTATATTATTGTTTCGAAATATGAATTTGTACGTGCTAAATTGTAATTATATTGCATATAATTACCATTTTACTAATTATTGTACAATAAGATGTTTGAAGGGAATGTTGTCTATATTTCTTTTATATAAAAAAGCTTTCTGATTCAAACTGCTTCCAAATTTCTAGTTCTAAACTTACCAAAAAATGCAGTATAATAAAGCAAAACTGTTAAAAAAGCCATTATTTTCATTTCTAAGACATTAATATTTTCAGCGTTGTATTACGTGTGTGACCAAGCACGAAAAATATTTTCGTTTTAAGAGATAGAGAAGGCGGTTTCCTTTTACTTTCTAAAAAGCCATTAAGCGACTCTACATTGTTCCTCCTTAAAGTATACGTTCTGCATGAACTTGAACGAAGAATAAAAGCTTTCTCATGTTTGATACTATAAATAGAGATTTGAGTTTCTTTCTTTTAATAATTCGCTTCTTAAGTGATAACTGTTTTGATAAAAAAAATACTTTCAAAACTATGTTTTTATACATGTATATAAATTTCATAAAAAAGAAACTTAATTTTTAAAAATTTTGAAATTACAATTAATTGCTGAAATTTAGTGGAATTTAAAGAGTAAAATATACCTCTATTTCTCTGAGATTGAATAATAAATTTAAATTCTTGTTTACGTAGTATTATTTAGTGGATAGTTTACTGAAATTATGTAATATGTAAACAAAAATAATAAAAAAATCTTAAAGTACATATATTCATAAAACAATATAATTGTAACTTTACAGAGAAAACGTTTGGGAAGATGGGTTTTCACTAAAAAAAATAATAGAGAAGCTAATATTTATAATTATTTTTATTTTTTTGTTCTGAGTATTTTTATTTTTTGTCCCATAAGTAACGAAACATATTTACTAAAACAAAAAATGCAAGTCTCTTTTTCTGACATGTAATTTTAATTTTTAGAAACTAAAATATGCAATTAATTTAATCATGAACAACTTTAAGATAATTGCATCGCTTATTTCTAATTCCAAAGATAATTTCTTCTACTAAACTATATTGTGATAAATTTAAGAAAACTTTTATTTAAATAAAGATAATTTTTTAGATGAAGTTGTAACAATACCTCGGATTTTGTTCAAATTGTACCTTGTTTAATAAATCCTATTTTAGTGAAATATTGGAATCGAAGGTTTAATATAAAAAATTATATTCAACGGAAAAAAATATTTTGGTATATATGTTAGAGAAATTTCATAAATTTTTAGTTAATAGAAAACGAGATCATAATTATGACAATTTGCTTAAAAACTATTAAAGTATATTACAACTCCTTAAATAATTGTATCACAAAGTATACCTAAATAAAAATATATTTAAAATTACACAAGCATTATTATAGAAATTAAATATACTTCAAATATCTTCCTATTGCTTTGAATTTATAGAAGGCAGTGAAAAAATACTTTAAAAAGGTTATAATAATAGGAAACGGAACAACTACATATAGTCAAACAGAAGCATGCCTTGGAAATACAGTTGAATATAAAGTTTTTATTAAATACTATTAGAAATATAAAATATACTATCTTTTATTTTCTCCCATTAAATCTTATTTTTCTGCTAACTGTGGACGTTGGAATGTTTATATTTGTGATCTGTGAAAATTTTGACACTTCTTATTCATCATTACGTCATGTTGGCAAATATGCCAGAAAATATTTCCGATTGAGTTACGGGATGTGTAAGTTAAACTATTTTACGCATGCAAATTTATTATGTTGTCAGTTAGGAATTGTTTTAAATTTCCTTCTTTGTAACTATTCTAGTTACTTTCTAACACAGACAACACACATACTTTCTGACCCTTGAATCCCATGACAGCATATAACCTTCCACGAGCAAATTTCTAAGAAAAATGTTAGTGGTATGTTGGAAATTTATATCCTATAAGATAGCCTTCGTTCCTTATGTTGTCTGCAGTAAGGTGTAAAAAATCACAAATATAATGCCTTTTTAAACTGTGAAACAAAATAGTTCAGATTTCTAGATTATAATTAAAGAATACCGTGAAGATAATAATATCATTAAAATAATCTATGGAACGAAAATAAAATCATTCCAATTTTAAATATATATTACATAATAAGCTTATAACTTTATGCATGTTTTAATTGATATTTTAGTGTGATGCTATTTAATTTTGTATAATGTTTCTGAAAGAAATGTTTTCAGGAAAATATTTTTATAAATCGACATTATTGCTAAAGTAAATTTCCTAATAGTCATTTTAAAGATGCATAGAAAATATTCTTTAAATAATTTAAATGATTAGATAACATTTTAAATAATGAAAGCTTATTTTTAAACTAGACATAAGTTTGCAAAAAATTAATATTTTTTAAAAGTTAAGTATGGCATTTTTGTTTGTGCAAAACATAATTATTTACAAATGCCGATTATTATTTTTGTATGTATCACTATTATATAATGCAAAGTATTTCTCATAATTATTTTTATAACACTCAAAGATATTTAAGAAAAAATGAAAATGATTAGTTGATCTGAAAGATATTCAAAATTTGAAATAAAGGACAATATCTAGGAAAAACACATTCAAATATTAATGAATAATTAAATTTTTATATGCAAGAAAATGCTTAAAGCACTGTCGTTGAATATTATGGAAACCGCTTAAAAGCTTTTTAAGCAATATGAAATTTTTCCTTGATTAACGGTAACAATAATTTAAATACTTCCCTAGTGAAATTATATCAAAAGATTTGAAACAATTTAAAAAAAAACACTTTAGCATTTTATTCAGTAAAATTAAATAAATATTTGAAACGAATATCGTTTCACGTAAAAGAATAATAAATCATTCTTAATTGCCTAAAGCCACTAATTAGTAATTATTCCTTCTGATACTTTTTCATTTACAATTGCTAAAAATATTCATATTTTTAAGAGGTAAACAGTCTTATTTCTGAAAAAATGATAATTTTTTCTATAATGTTTGTAGAAACATATTTCAATACTATTATCTGATTTAATTCGAGTAAATTTTTAAACTTTAACAAAACGAGTAATTAATTAAACTTCTTTCTTAGAAATTATCAAGATCAAAGTTCTTAGAAATCTAACCAATAATTCACTATCATTCATGATTTGGTTTAGTAAATTAAAATTATTAAAATGGAAACAAATATATATTTTGGATTTTTTATGTAAATGATTTGAAATGTTAACTAGTGTTACTGATATTTTTAATATTTGTAAATGAAGCAATATTATTTTACATTAATAATATTATTGAAATATCAATATAAAAAAGTTACTAATTTTGTTGTTTCTTATCCTTATGATTTTTTTTCCAACGTGTTATTAAAGTATTATAAAATACATAAATTCGTAACAAATAAATAAATAAGAATTTTTATTAAACAAGAATAAAAAAGACGTAAAAATAAATTTTTTCTACCAAAAGACATCCCGTCTAAACACGGGCATTATCTAATATACCATATCCATTAGAAAAAAGTATCTGTTGCTATTTTATTTAATTTTAAAGAAAATTTGTTTTAAATCTCCAACTAATAGGAATTCAAGAAAATATTTTGATTTAAGCTGGAATGTAATGATTAAACGGTATGTGAAAGCTAATAACTTCAAATCTTCTATTTTTTACTGAATAAATATAATATTTAATAAGAATTTAGTTGGATGAACATGTTTAATACTTTTGTATCATTTGCTACATAGTCAAGTTATAACATGTTTTTATTCAATCAAAATGATTTTTCACTAAAGCTGATTCATCCGAAAAGTATATTTAAAACTTATTAAATGATTTCACTTTTCGCGGAAAACATGAATGAATATCTGAATTAAGTAAAATTAGTTAAAACAGAAAGGATTTTAATATATCATTATTTAAAAAATAATGAATTGAAGAAAAATCGAGATAATTAATCTAAATGTATATCAAAGAAACTTTATATTTAATATTTTTTATTCAAATTGAATTACTATTTAATTTCAATGAAACATTTCGTTTGCAAAATTTCTGGCACTACTTTTTACTAAATTTGTTAGTTAATGTTGACACAAAAAAATCTTAACACACTTAATTTTGAGTTCCATCATCTTAAAAATTCTTGTTTGATGTTCTAATAGATAAAAAGAATAATTATGAATTAGAAGTTTTGGCGATGCCCTTTTTTAGTAAATAAAAATCATTGAGTAAAAGCTGGTAAAAGACAAGTATCACTTAAAACATATGAAACCTTATTTAGACTTTACAGTTTATTGAAACCATGTTTGCATGCAATTATTATAAATTTTATTTTCCACCTACTAAAATATTTTATATCCATCTTATTTATAGAGAAATCCGTAAAAGATGGATTTTAGGGAAAAAAAAATTCGGTTATTACATACCAGAAAAAATATTTTTTAAATAAAAAGTTAATGATTAATTTCAGTATTTACAAAGATCATTTAATTTTTTTAATGTCTGAATGTTTTTTATTAAGTTTTATAAATCAAAATAAAAACTTTTATGATACTCTTAAGAGAACAACGGAATACCTTTCATGATAAAATTATCTTGCATGAGCTCATAATCTCCATTATTGCAGTTAGTAGAAAATCCCTCTAGAAATCAAGTAAATTGCACAAAATTTTGTTACAGATATTGCGTGACCAAGCATTCACATGTGCTTTGATTAGTTTAATCAGATAGATTCCATTTACATTTAACTAGACAAGCAGAAATTTGTATTACTACTTAGTGCTACCTAGTTCAATTATTGCTTAAGCGAGACCAGGAACTTATATCGCATAAGTTATTACTGTTTAAGTTGTTAAAACAAATATTTTGCAGTAAATTTGCAATTAAGAGTACGAATTTTTTTAATCGTTTATGCAGTTAACGTAGTTTTTAAATTTTGTTAATCATTCAAATTCTGCTGGGATTTATCTAGAAATTTTAATTGCATTCCATATTTTAACCTCAAAAACACTTTCATTAATTGAGCAGGTGGAAATTAATTATACTTCGTTCGAAAAATTAAAGGATTTCACTTGGATGTGTTATGAATTCAATTATAAATCATTTATAATTATACTCTATTAAAGGAAATCATAATATCTATTACTGTAGTCTTTAAACACATATTGTAGTAAATAGAATAATTAAAAAGATTCATTGTGAATATTTCATGACTCTTATTTAATTTAGTTTATTACAATGTAGCAAATGATTTTATGAAAATAAACTGTTTTATTATCAAAAGTAACACATTAAAAAAAATTATTTACATCTTGTAAAATCAAATTCAAAATTAGTTTATATTTTCAACAAAAAAGTTTATTTCTTAATACAAATGAATTTATTTTTGACATAAGATTTTAAAATCATAATTTTTATAGTTTATCATTTATTTAGATTAGAAAAGACACACAATACTGAATTCTAAAAATGTATTAATTTCTAAATTTTATTTAAGAGCTCTTATGATGTTGCTTCAGATACTTTAATTTTAAGGCTTTACTTTAACATTTAAAGAATTATCATCTTTTTAATAAATTTAGTTAATTTTTATAGCTTTCTAAATTTAAATATGTGAGTTTTTTGCAGTGTGATTGTTAAGTTTGAGAACTTACTAATTAAAATGTCACATGATTATTAAAATCTTTGAAAAGTTCAACATTTCGATGATTCAACTTCTTTTTAAATTTGAGTTTTTTTGATCGTTAGAAGTAAGATAATGCCAAGTGCGTTATAAAAAAGCAGCAATTGGAAATTGTAACAGTATTTCATCAATCAATAAACAATCATTCCTCGGAAGCAGTGTTATAGAATTTTGTTTAACAGACTCAACTCAAAGATCAAATTTCTGTTTCCTTAAAATAGAAAGGAAAACAGGCTTGCTTTTGCATTTTTAAGACTAATGAATTAAAGTTTTGATATTGGGAAAATGTGTAAATAAATGTTAGTTTCAGTAAAACTAAATATTTTTCAATAAAAAGTATATTTGAATCAACATATCGAAATTTATGAAACATTTTCAATGGTATATAAAATGGAAACATTTATTTCCAATAAAATGAGAAATATTTTTCTTATTCAAGAAATTTAATAATTTTTTTCTAACTAAGAAAGTATGAATTTATAAAAATGATGCAAAAAATATGATAATTTTGTAAATTTGAACAAACAATCCAAGTTACAATATTTGTAATTACTTTAAAAATAAGCAAAAAATGCAAAATTGCTCTGAATTAGATTTATTGTTTACAGTATCTCTATACTAATTATAATTAATAACATTTTCAATATAGTTTTGCTGAAATAAAGAAGTAATTTCATATTTTTTTTTGGTTCAAAGTGTTTTAAAGCAATGAAATGCAACTATATCATAGATTTCAAAATTTCAATATAGGATATTCTATTTTTTATTTTAACCGTGAATATTCTGAACAATTGGGTTTGATTTAACATGTGAATAAGTTCCTAAAACAATTTTTAATAATTAAAGAAACAATATTTCAACCTGAAATGAGAATAAATTATGTTGCTTTTGCAAGTATTTATGAATCCTTTCAGTTAGTTATGAAAAACAGTTAATTTATAGTTGATATTGACCAACCATATTATAAAATTGTACATTTATTTCCAAGAGTGAGTTAAATAAAAAATGATGATTAAAATCATTTTTGCCCTCCTACATTTTAGATACAAAAATATACATATTTCCACAAGAATTGATTTTAACATTTATTGCATAATTTAGTCTTATGTACAAATTTATTATTAATAAATTACATTCCATGACATTTTTGCTTTTCGAAAAAATATATTTTTTTACATATACATAATTTAATCTCAATGAAGGGTTAATTAAAAAAACTTTCTTTTGAATATTACTTGAAATAAATTTTTTCGCTTGAAAAAAGGATTGTTTTTCACTCATATACAAAAATTATCCTTTATTTTTTTATGTTTCTTGAAAACGTTTCCAAATTCTAATATGAATCAACTTTTTATTGAGAATATTGTGAACTATCCTATCTCACACAGCCAAGTTTCTGGTTAAATGGCTACTATCTCACATTTATTTGGAGCTGTTTTGAATTCTAATTTCAGTTCAATATTTTCTCATTAAATTTGAACCCCTTTAAAGCTGTCATTTCTAAATATTAGTTTTATTAAAGGAAGTACAACTTTATTACATTAGTATAACATTTAAATTTCTTTACATTAAAATTAAGAAAAAAATCTATTTCCTTTTTATGCATATTGATTGAAAAAATAAGCATTAGCTAGAAAATTTTATAGTATTATTCTACTAAGTATAAAAATACTTAAAAAATAACGAAGAAAGATATAATCCAATTATTATTAATCGTAAGCTATAAAAATTGAAGCTAAATTAAACTAATAAAATTAAAGGAGAAATTATTATTATTATTTCTATTTCTTTAAAGGAGAAATTATTATTATCTGAATAAGAAAAATATGCATGAAAATGCATATGTCTTACAAAAAACCATATTCTAAGTATTAAAGGATATTAAAATATTATTTATAGAATTTTCTTTGTAAACTTCAAAAATACTATTTTAAAAAGTTGAAATTAATTTAGTTTCTGATATATATATATATATATATATATATATATGTCCCTTTCCACTAACAAACTTCGCTTAGTTCCTAGAAAGTACAAAATAAATTATAGGTTTAAAGAAATATAATATATTTTAATCAAGAAAAATATATAAAAATATGAAGCTTATAAGCAATTGCAAAAAAAATCACAAGAGCTGTTTCGATTTAACTCAGTTTGAGAAATAGGAAGCCATAACATAGACATTTGGCTTAAATTTTTACCAAGATCTGCTGTTTTATGACAAGAGTGTTTCCAATCAAAAGTCAAATGCTGGTAATTTACAGCGTCTGAAACTTCCTTAAAAATATCACTGCTACAAAAATAAAAGGAAATAGATAATATTAAAATTACCATCTCCACATACTCCAGATCTGAGTTAAAATTGGTATTAAAATGTTAAGTGTAGGAAGCTCTGTTAAAAAATTTTTTTTAAATTCATTTAGCATTTGAGAAAATGATAAATTCTTTATTATGATTCTTGTTAAAATGATTAACTATAGCCGTATAAAATATGATGCAGGTGAAATATTAGTTTTAATTAGGAGAGCATTTTATTTTTAACTCAAACTATTTAGTTGTCTATTTATTTCCCTCAGTGATGTATGAGACCCATTTATGTCTTGAAGAATAAAGAACGAGGCAAGAACCCTTTTTGAAGGGGGAGGAATCACTCCTATCAAGAGTTTGCTATTAAAATAGTTAATATTTAATGAATTTAGAAAACATTTTAATTTTATGTAATATTTCTGTAATAGTATGAAATAATTCAGAAAGATTTTAAGAAAAATTATAATTTAAAGCATTGTATTTTAGAAAATAGAATTTTGAAAATAGGTATGAGAATTTTATTTTTATGATAAACTTGATTCCCAAGTTTTTGTTGCATATACATTTGACACTCATATTAAAGCATAAATGCTAAGCCAAATGGAGTTCAATATAAAGAGAAGTTTGCAACACTTATTAATTTGAACTATATGTTCCATTAAAGTTTTCATCATTATATATAATAATTAATTTTGAAATATTTTATCTACATTAAAAAGTGTATGATCTTTTAACTTCTAGTTATTGTTTGTTTTGTCATCCGATTTTATAAATCATCATTACCATGCATTTTCTCCTATGAAGTCAGAATTTGTTCAGAGTTTGAACCAATGGAAAGTAAATTTCATAATATCTTGAGAAAAATTCCAAGTGTCACTAATTTTAATGTCATGTATTATGATTAACAAATAATCAATAAAGAACCCATTAAAATGTACTTAAAAATCTTTATTTTAATTAATAGAAAGCTTATGTTAAACTGGAAACTTGCTAAGATTAAAACTTAAACATTTTTTATTTATTACGTTTTACAAAACAAAGTGTTATTTAACCAGCGTATATTTATACAAAATGTTAAGTGTGTAAAATAATAATTCTTAAAGATCCAATTTCCCTAAAAGTTTAATAATGTATGGCTAGCAACTATAATTGAAAGCTTCCTTAAAAATATGATTGAAGAGTTTTTTTTTTATTTTGACAGTGATCCACAAATAGAAAAGAGCATATTCAGTGAGTTTTTGAGGTTTAAAACGAAATTGATCTTAGCAAAATAAATTATTTTGAAATAAACAGTATCCTAATCTACATTGGACATCTGATGATGAAAAATATCTGAGAAAATGTCTTGAAAAATATCTTGAGGGATTTTCACAATGTAGATGAACTCTAATACATCTTAAATTTTTACAGTGAAGGGGATTTAAATTTCTACCCTTAATAATTGATTAACTTTGACTCTTTTGTAAGATGTAAAGATATTAAATTTGGGATTTAAATTGTATAACTTGGGAAAATCTGAGTAAAAAATAAAAGAAAAGTTCTGAATCATATTATTCGTGAAATTATTTGGTTCTGGAGCTTTATTTGATGTCAACAATTTAATATAACGTAATTAATCTTAAATCAATTGAAAATTGCATCATCTTTTTCTATAATATTTTGATTGCCTCTTTAATAATTGACTGATAAAATGATTTTCATTATTTATACAATCATTTAGAAAGAAATCTTGTTGAATAACATTTAGAATTTCCTCGTAAAGTTTTGCGAAACAAGCTGAGAGAATTGATTTTTTAATTTGAAATTATAATATCTTTAACAAATATTTTAATTTAGTGCAGAATTTTTGGAAGCTATTAATAGGAAAATAATCTAAAAATTTTTAAAGAATTTAATTTAGACACTTGAATTATCCTTTGATATTTTCCATTATTCGAGAATACAAGTCTTTGTAAATATTTTCAGTATTACATTTTTGGCTGTGTTATATCTCTAGGATGCATTTAATTATGTATGCTTAAAGGATATTCCAACTCTCCATTAAGATATATTTTTCTTGTTAATAATTTTATAGAATAGCAATTCAGTTGTTTGTGTAATAACGTTTAAAATTTTAATTGAGAGATTTATGTCAAATGATGACTCTATAATTCTACAGAAGATTGAAGACAAAACATGTAGATAAATGAAAACATGATAAACATTTAATTTATAAGTAAACAAAAGATTTATAATAATAAAATATGGGTTTAGAAATGTATAACATCTAGTAATTTTTAAATTCCATATAAGATATTTAAAACGGGATTGATAAAATTTACAAGTCAATAAATTTTCTAATAGCTTCCAAACCTGAAAGATTATATTTAATTAATTAAACATTAAATTTAAGTGAAATCCAAGTAATTTTATTGTACAATATATTTACTGAATATTATTAGAGTGTTAAAAATAATTAGTAAATCTAAGAAAAAAAATATCATTATACATTTTGAAATAAGAACTGTGGTAATGGAGAAGTGAAAGACATCTATTTGTTACTGAAATGTAGCTTATTCTGTATCTCATTCACTTAAAGAACATAATAATGATTCTTGTTAAACGTTCTGATGTGCTCAATGTGATCTCTGACTATGTACATATCGGTAAAAATCTATGTTAATATAATCATATGATCGTAATTCAAAATTACTAGCATGTTGAATATTGTTAAGCCATTTCATCATAAATAGCCATTAAAAATACTTATATTATCTAAATATTTTGAAATAGAAATTATAGGTTCTAAAACATAATTATGAAATCTCGTTAAATATGAGTGAACTCAAAATGTTTCTATTTCAAAAATTATTTCGGTAAACTAATGATTTTATTTACAAATATTGTAAATGATGTAAAACTACCAAAAGTTTAGAGATTACTTAAAAAAAATTAGAATCCTTTTAAAACTTCATGTTCCAAAATTTGTTCCTATATGATCAGATTTAAATTATTCATTGCAGAGTATTTTGTCTTTTATGATGAATATAGGAAAGAAAATCGCAACAAAATATGCAACTACTTCCATAGATTACTTTCCTCTTGGTTATGATTATACCCAAGAGGTTATCCTATTCCAAGAGCCTTTATACTCGTAATTTCTCTCTTAATAATCTATAGAAAGTTAATTTAAAATTCTGAAATATTGGAAGTTGGAAAATTGTTTTACTCATTTTTTCAAAAAAGGAATGTTTTTTCTGGTAAATCATTTTCTAAGATTAACAAAATTAAAGTATTAAAGAAATGTTTTGCATGCCTAATAAACCTTGGAAAACAGCATTTTAATGTTTCCTATAAATATTTACAACTTCATGAAATGTGATAAGGAGAGAGATAAAAATTTATTGCAATATAAGGCTTGTTTTCCCTTTACTTCAATATTTCGTTGGTTATTAACATGCTTTTTCTACCATTAATTGAATTTTAAAATTATCATGTAAGGAAATTGGATGAAAAATTTAAAAAAGTTGTAAAATATTTCAAACCAAACATATTTGTTTGGTTTGAAATATTTTGGTCACAAAATATATTTTTTCTTATATATTTCAGAAATAATTTTAATCTCCTAAATTTGGTAATTTATTGAAAAAGGAAAATACTCAATTTATTAAAAACATTACAATGATGAAATGCATTAACTAAAGTGTTTCTGAAAGAAGCTCATTATTTTTAGGAAATCCTTAACAAAGATCATTCTAGGTTTCTCATAACCTCTGAGTATTTCAGTGGATATAAAATTTTCCTCATATTATGCTTTTTCGTAATTCGAAATAGTTATTCCTGAATACACAGATTTTTCAATAAAAAATAAATTTCTTTTACAAAATGAAACAAATGCTTTTTATCTACAAATTACACATTTATATATTTAATTTAATTACAATAATTTTTAGAAATCCCTGTAAAAACACTGAAAACTTTTTATTCAAAATTACTATTTTGGAAGAATTCAATTGATTGACAAGACGCAAACTTTATTCAAAAGAATAATATTGAGTTTAATTACCTCGATTCATAAAGCAGTTAAATACATACAATGCCTTTAAATATCTTTAGAAAATAGATAAATTTGATATTATTTTCAAATTATTTATTAATATACTTTTTTAAAAATTAAATATGTATTCATAATAGATTTGAATAAATGTATATAAAAGGTTCATGTGAAATAATAAATAATAATTAACATTTAAAAGCATTGAACAGATTTCTTGCAAAGTTCATTCGTGTTAAGTTTTATGAAAATTTTCAATCGCATATTATTTATTATAGGGAAAAAAATACATGAGAAACATTACCCATTTTTTTTTAGTTTCTCTCAGTACTTTTTTGAGCAGTTAATAAGAATTAATGAAGGAAATTAAAAGCATAAAAATAGAAGCATATAACATTAAATAATTTCAATGTTATTTCTAACATTGTTTATCATTATGTTTCCTAAAAACGCAATTTTTACTAAAAATGTATTTATAAATATTAAAACTTTTCTTAAATTTAAACTTAAAGATGATTTCAAACTTCTTATTCCGGTAAATTTAGACCTTAATATTTAACGGTAAGTCTTGTCAGAATCGGATTGTACAGTTATCAAATGGCTCATATGGGTTTTTCAATATCCGGTCTTATTTAAGTATTTATTAAATATATTGATTTTTCAAATTAAATTGTCTTATTTAAATTGCATTTAATTATTAATGTTATTAATGGTAATTATAAATCATTTTATTTTTTAACAAGTTTTATTGAATATTTTACAAGTAACAGATTGGTAAAACACACAATATTCAGAACTTTTCAATCAATTACAAAATAACCAACAAAATATTAAAAAATAATGAGTCCAAAGTCAAAATTATTAATATTTAATTAAAGCAAAGTCGTAAGTTTATTAATATGATTTTTATGTAGCATAGAAATAACAAAATTCTAAGTACATAAAAAAAATGAGAGAATATTATGATTTGAACTCCTATAAAAATTTTGTAAGTTTACTTTTTATTATTTAATTTTATTATTATAAGCATATATCTAAATATTTTAACAGAAATAAAAATGTATTTGTGTAAAAATATAAAAACACAGTGTTCATCTTGGTATAATGGTAGAACTGAGTTGTTAGGGTTGGTAGCTCCTAGATACCAGCTCGTATTGAACAATGTGAGTTAGATGCATGTCTGTCAGGATGGGTTCTCTGGTTTTTCCCAAATTTCCTGCCTCATAATGAACAGCTAGACCAACACGCGGTATGAAAAACAAATAAATGTTTAATTATTATTTTAATAATATAATGTTCGTAAGAAGGTTAAAATACACTTTATAAATACATTTAGTAGCAATGAAAATTTATTTTATGTCACACAAACATAATTTAACTATCTAATTAGATTTAAGAGTCTGTATATATATATATATATATATATTATGCTGAATATATATGTATATACTGAAGTGTCACTGAATTAGAGATTGCAAGGGCTATGCAAATTGTGTGGCACTGCACATCATCAGCGAGTGAAAATGCTGCGGTAACTGCATATATAACGCATACTCTGGCTACTTTGAATTAGTTGTTGGATTTGAAAATATGGATAAACTGCATTATTTAGACTTCTTTGAACGCAGACGAATTGTAAGTGTGTGACGCATAACCTTTACAATTTTCTAAATCGTCAGAAAGCAAAGAGTTTCAAGATAGGCAGTGTCAAGAGTACATTGAATATACATGGCGGGTTGACAAAAAACTAACTATCGGGGAAAATGCAAAGTAATACAGATCATTGTGAGAGGGGTCTCAGGAGTATTGCACATAGTCAGCAAAGCTAAACATTAAATTATCACCCAATTGAAGGAAGGTATCAGTCAGTGGAATGTCCATTTGTTACTTCAAATAAAATTTTATTTTAAGGAATTTACAATTTAATCTATGATATTGTTAGACCATTATAATTTTACTCTTTATTATGTGTTTTTTGCTGGAGGTAAAATACAAGAATATTTATGAATAAGTCATCGATTATCAACCATTTCTCTGAACTTGTTTATCGTTGCTTCTTTGCAAACTCTGTAAATTACTTTATTATTTAAATTTATCCATGTATACGTTGACTAAAGTAAAAAAAAACTTTTTCTTTAGTGATGGTTTCTAATACTTAAAGAACAGTTGTTATGAAAAACATACTATAAACTTTTGCAGTACAAGTTTTCCAGCTAAGAATACTTGAAAATTGAGTTTGGGGTGAGGTACATTTATCACAAAACTTTCAGCACTTGTACCACATTTAAACTTCAATAAACGAATATTATTGTATCACCTAATAATATTACAGTAAAACCTAAATAACTGAATGATAAAGGAAGCGTAAGGAAAATCTTTATCCGTTTGTTGTCCATTTTTAAAATCACCTTATGTCTCATTTTAATTGAATTTAAGTTTTTCAAGAATTAAATTTGAGAGATTGTTTTATAATCGGAGTCTTATAGTGGTTTGATACTGGTATGTATTTGAAAACCAATATCAATCATTACTATCTCAATGCAAACTTTTAAAGTTTGTTATGTACTTACTTACGGTAATATTGTTTACATTTGGATAACGATGTCTACTAATGCAGGAAACTGCCTCATTTGATACCCGACAAGTCATTAGATTAGGTGGTTGAATGACGTTAACTATTTGAAATATGAATAACTTTCAGCTGACATAATGTTGAAAGAAGTGAGTCAGCTAAAGCAAATTTTTTAATATTTGATTGTTAATCATAGTTGGAATTTTATCATCATCCTAAAGAAAGCTACTTCAGAGTAAAATCTCTCGGTTTTTCACGTTGAAAATAGATAGTTCGCTTTTGGCTTCTGCATTCACATGCACTGTAGAAGCTAAATAATTCAAAATAAAATATTCCTTCGTTTTTGACCATCTGTAGATGATAAAAAATATAAAAGCTTTTACGACTAAGTTGTTGACTGGAGGAGTCAAAGATTGTTGATCCTGGTTATTATGGCTCGATAGAAGGATAAAAATATTTAGAATCAAAAATCACTGTATAAAAACAAGGTATGCAGGTGTGTTTCAACATGCATATTTATCAGCGATAGATTTGAGGCCCTTATTGGTCCTTTTCTATCCGACTTGTTTGTACAATCTTCAATCGATAAAGGTGTTTCGTAGAATGCAATTTCATTACATGTACACTTGTCTTACAACTGTCATAACTAATAAGAAATATATTATGTAGTACTAAAATACATTGATCTATAGTAGCTTCTGAACTGGTTTGTTTCGGCCTTTGATTATAAAAACGTAAAATTTCTTTACAAAAGAAACTTAAATTGTATTTATTTGTACCGTTTTATCTTAAAACTATTAAAAGCTATATTTCAGGTTTGTGTTTATGAAGAATGTTGTACCATAAATTTTAAAGTAAACTAGAAGAAATATGAATACTTTAAAAATTAAACATTTGCTTATTCTATAAAAAGAGAGAAAAATAACTTTCTGAGAACTTAATTTGATCCTTGTAAAGTATTTTTCATCCTTTAAATTTAAAGTCAAATGCAAAGACAAAAATATAAATAGTTCACTTAATTTAATAACATATACACAGTTTGTTGAAGTTGCAACAAGATGAAAACTTGAAGTTTAAACTTTCCGTTTATTTCATGAATTTATTGACATAACATCTTCTAAATTAAAAAAAATAAATGATAATATCATTTCTCAATTTTAGATTCTCCCTATGTCAATAGTATAAAGCAAATAATTGAATTCAATTTATTAATGCGCTTTTCGAATTCTGCTTTTTATGACATTCGTTTCATAGGAGTTTTCTTTTGTGAAACCTATATAAAATTTGATGATGCGCTTGCATTTGTTTGTTTTTCATATGGAAAATCAGATTAAAAATAATCATAGATTGTTTTTAAGCAAAATGAAACGTAGGTACAGGTTTCTTGCGTGATACAGTATTTTGCAGTAAAAGGACATGAATATTGACTTTGCTTTTATAAAATTAAATTATTATATTCTAGAAATATTTGAAATTTTAATGCTAATGAATTTAAGATTCACGAGTGTAATGTAATTCTTAAATAGTGATTATGAATGAAGAGGAAAAGCAATTAATTGCTATTCATTAAGCTTAAAAAATTCAAAACTAAATTATGTCAATAAAATTTCTTACTCATTTACTTTTGTGTGTTTTCACTTCTTATAGAATTTAAGACTTTAGGTGTACAGAATATTATGTCATTTGTAAAATTGTTTTAAATTTTGTAATTAATATGTGAAAAATTTGTTTGTTATAAAGTAAAATTGTGTAACGAATGAAATTCTTAATTGGATGAAAAGAAGCACAAAAACTAACAGAAGACATAGTAACATGATTTTTATTTGCATTTTTCAATTATAATCAAGGTATTATATTTCTATTACTTAATTGAAAGTATTTTGGCAGTTGGATCCTTTTAAAATAAGTTTGTGTAAGAAAATACAGTTATATTTTTAATTTCACAAGTAAACTTTATATGTATGTGTTATTTAATTTCAATATATTGTTAAATTTAAACCATTCCTTAACTAATTTATGTATTTAAATAATTTCATTTATTTTATTTCTTAAAGTAAATTTCAATATTATATTTTGAATTTGTCCATAGCCTCAAAACTACTTTAAATGAAAGTTAAAGTAATTAAAAAAATAAGTATTTTGAATTTTTATATTTATATAAAAAAGTTTTACACCAAATACATATTTTATATAAATATAGTTATGTCATCAAAATAAATTTATAGTTTTATATTATTTAACCAAAATTATGAAAGAATAACTTTATTTGCGTAAAAATACGTATTGTTTATCAACCACATTTAAATATATATTGATTATATTGAAATTTTAATTGAAATAAATATTTAGTGAAGAAGAGAATTTCAAACAGTTAATATATTTTAGCCACGAAAATGATTACAGTCCATGTCTCATTAAAAAACTTCCAGACCACTTTTTATTGCATTATTAATAGAATTTCATAAAAATTCCTGTAAAAAGAAAGAGGAAAACATGTTAATAACTTTGAACATAATGAATTTATTTTATTTTTGTATGACATTTTATATGAGTTATTCTGTTCAACATAATTGACTGTAAAGTATTTAATCCAATCAAATGACAAAGTATTCATATGCAATGAATAACTGCGTATGAATATTTGAAAAATTGGTTTTTTTTTATTTAATATGGTATTTGTGGTATGAATTGCAAAAATACGAAATTTGTTTCTTATTTATATAAAATGTTGATCATCACGCATTTATGTTAAGAAATCAAGCATCATATTAAAAAAATAACGAAAAATATCTGAGAATTTTTTAAATATAAAAGATTTTAAGTGAAATATTTTAAAATATCAACATTTAGAATTTTTAAACAATAAAAATATAATTAATATATAAAAAGTAAATAATATAAAACAAAACAATCCTATGCTTTCATTTCATTTGTTACAATTTCCTACTTATTTTAATTTTTAAAATAAAAATTTTACAGTTTTAATATAAATATTATATTTCTATAATAAAGTATTTCTCAGAATGAATGGGTATAATATAAAATTTATATTAAAATATTCTTAAAATCAAAACTGAAAAAAATTATTTTTCATCAAGTTCTAAAAATGGATTACGTTACTCTCACCTTGAAATAGTCTAATATTCGGTAAATTACTGTAAATACTAGTGCCACTTATGTATACACCATGATGGATTGTTGAATGTTTTTTAGAAAGTATTGGAATTATAGTATCGAGGAATTTGTCTGTTTAATTTCGATATGCAATTTAAATTATGAAATTTTAAAATATATTATGAATTCAGAATTGTTTGATATAATATTTTCTATCAAAGTGTTGATAGAAAATTGGAATCATTGATAGTTATAGAATTTAATTACTATGAAAAAAATGCCTACAGCAAAACTGGTAATACGGTATTACGTATATTTTCTTTAATATGATTGTACAATAGCATAAATGGATAATATTAGATAATCATTACATATTATTTCAATTATATAATGCTTGAAAGAAGAAGTATTTTGACTGCCCTTTTCATAGTTATAACCCTTCAGTATTTCAGGAGAGTAAGTAGATCATAAACATATTTTATGTGAGAAGTTGATCCAAAAACATGACGGAAGAACGTAAAGGTATCTTTCATCTTAATATATGAAACAGGAAATAGCAATTTATATGATTGACAATGTGAAATGGGCAAAAGGAGAGAGGATGACACATTCTCAGTGTTTCGGAAGAACTGCTTCAAGCTTGATTCTGAATAAAATCAGAACATCATAATTATAAGGTAAGTAAGAATGTAAGTATGATATTTAAATTATTACACGACAGCTTTCTATAAGTCAAAATAGAAAACAAAGATATGTAATGAAAATTCAAAGTTAAAATATTATATATATGATATTAATACCATAACTAAGAATTAAGAAAGATATTCCATTTAATTATTTTGACTAACAATAATTTTCATATCGATTTTTAATGGTTTATTTCGATTAAAGTAGATTCAAAATTTAACTAAGTTTATTTAATTTTAACGATGCAAAATGAAATCATTATATTGAATTTTCTTAATATAAATTATTATTCGATTATTATAAATTTTCATCCTAATTGTTTTTAACTAACTTTATAAGCTATTCAATTAATCTAATGAGGGCTTAACTTGTAGTTTTAAACTTCAAAGTGAAAAATGTTTTGTTGAACTGCATAATATAAAATTAAAGAATAATAATTAATTGATAAAATCGAACATAATTATATCGATTAATAAAGCAATTAAAAAAAGTTTTCATAAAGTATAATAACAAGTAAAAATACTGTTTCTGGAAAATAATTATTTTTTTAATATAATATTAGATATTAAATTAATCCAAGTTTTGAGAATAGTTAAAGATTCACAAGTTATTTTTAAATTTGTATGTTCTATAGTTTGCGTTGTTTTAAGTCATTTTAAAGCTTCAAAGTCTATAAATTTTTATTTTTTGAGATACGTTATTTATTAATTTTAAAATTTTATGTATTCAATGACAAAATGAGGCAATATCAATATTTTCTGTAAAGTTTTTTCTCATAGAATATAATTTATCTTTCTAGGTTGTTTTATTTCTTTTATTAAGCTATTAAAAACTCCTAAATATATAGAATCTGAATACATATCTTCATATGGAATGAAGACAAAATTTTTAAATATTCATAAACTAAACTATACTTTCCTTAAAACATCTTTTTAATATTAATAAATTTTAAATGTTAAAAAAAGTTTTTGCAGTTGTATATATAAGATTTCTATATATACAAGTTGTAAGTCTATATATACTAAGTTGTATATATAAGATATATAATATAAAATTTCTTTCAAAATATTTACAACAATCTAAAATACGTGAAGTAAAATAAAATTTTATAACAAACATATTTCATTTTATTTTCCAATAAAAGGTAGCTGATTAATGTAGGTTCCTATTCTATTTTATATGTAAACCAATTATCATTTATATCTTTAAATTCGAAAATTAAGAAGACGTATTTGCAGAATATATGAAATAAAAATTAAAAAACTTTTCAGGCAAAAATTATAAAGTGTACTTTTCCAAAAAATTACAATTTTAATTCTAAATTTATATTGAGTTACGTTAAAGTAATCGAATGCATTTTGTGATGAAAGTCTTTAGCATGCTTATTATTTGCATGAATTATAATTATTAATAATAAAGTACAACATTTTTTAAAATATTATTTTTGTTCATGAAAAATTATTTATTATTGAAATTTTCATCCAGCTCAAAATATTGCTTCAAAGACTAAAAAACATTTTCAGCAAAAATAAATTTTCTTGTTAGTGGCATAATTTAAATATTTAAATTACAGTTTTAATTGTTACTGATGAATTTTACAAATTATTCAGATTTTTAGATTTTAATATGTTTAAATGGAAAATATAAAAATATGAGAAAATATTTATTTAGTCTTTATAATACTTAGAAGTGTTTAAACAATGCATATTGACATTTTCTAAGTTGACCTCTTATTTAAAAAAAAATTTTGAATGGCGAAAAAATGATTTTGTGAATTGAATCATGCGATTGAAAAGTTGAAAACTATCCTTCTGCAAATTGAAAAATATCCTTTGATACAATTTTTAATTATGAAAATATGGTGCTACCCACATTAAATTTTCTCAGTTATCATAAACGTTTTGAATAAGAAATTAAAAATGATTTTAATTGTATAATTTTTTTATTAATATTTAATAAAAAAATGTAAATAGAATATTTGTTGAGAAAATCATGGATCTCCTGCAAAAATTTCAGAAAATGCTTAATAATTTTCATTGTATAAATAATTGAAGCATTTATACAATTTTTCTAGTCTGACTAATGGAATATATGAATAAACAAAACTTTACAGTTCACGTTTTCAAATTTTACTTATAATCCACATCCAAATTTGGAAAAATCATGTATATTTCAGTATTTTATTATAATTTAGTTATAATAGCTTTGGGAATTATATTTGAGTTACAGAAAATTTTCACTGAAGTTTTGTATGGAAATGGTTATATATTGACAAATTATGACAACTTTCCCTTATAACGCATTGCAAAGAAATTCTGCAAAGCAGAAATCAATAATGTAGTTTAACAATGCTTGTGATATCATCACATAATGTTTTGTAATCCTTCATTTTAAATAGTTTAATCTAATCCATCATTTCTAGCTTACCTCTTCTTTTTTAGTTGTCTGTAATCGCTATCCTAAGTTTTTCTTTATCCCTCCACCATTCTGAAATTTCAGTTTAGGTTCTCACTTTCCCTTCATGATGTGTTACGCAAAAGACATAGAAAGATCTTCACTTTTTAAAGGTTTTGTAAGGTTAATTATTTAATTTAAAACCACAATGTTTAAAAATAACAATAAAGCACATAATATGTTTCCTCCATTTAACCAAAAGAATTGCATTTCCTTATTTTAGTCCATACAGAGGATAAAAAAAATAATAACTTCCTGCGTAAAGAAACATAAACGCATGTAAAATGAGAAATTTTTGGATCAAGTTGTTCTGGGTTTCTAATGACATGGTATTAATTTCAGTTTTCTTATTATTAGCTTTCTAATCTCAAGATACTAATATTAGTTTTCTAACATGATTTTTCTCATTTTTCTAATATTTTTAATGCCTTTACTATTTTTTTTATCTTATGCTTCTTCTTCTTCTTCTCTTGAGCTTGTCAGATATGTGGCAACTCTGCATTGTTGCATTTTGTACCATGCTCCAAGCCCAATTTTTTCCTAGTTCCATTGTCTTGGGTCACCTACTTTGTTTATAAAGTCTGATAGGCCCTCAATGGAGTTTAGGTGTAACTCTTTAAGATATGGATTATCTAGAGTAGTGAATCTTGTAAGGGCAAGAGCATCATACTCATATAGGATATGATGAGCTGATTATACTCCTGCGTGGCATTTCCTACAAATTGGTTCCTGTTTAAAAAGCCCCATTGTATGAAGGTGTTTCCTGAAATGGTAGTGCTCAGTAATTAAGCCTAAAATTGCTTGAGTCTTCAATCTTGGGAGTCTAAAAATTTAAGATGCATTTTTCTCAGATGAGTTGAAAATCATGCTTTTTGCATGTTTCTGTCCAGGAGAGTCACGCCAAACTATCTTATGCTAGTTAACTATAAAAAAAATCTATCATTTAGATTTTATGACAAACTTAACGAAATTTCTAATACAGAAATACAAAAAATTGATAATTACAATACATATAAATTAGTTAATTTTCACAGGCCGAGGGCAGTACTAATTTTCACAGGCCGAGCAACAAACAAATCTTTCGATCCACTTCCCTAAATGTGCAAAAAGAAAGAAAAAATCAAAAAATAATTAAATAAGTTTGATTTTTTTATCATGTATAACTATATTAACTAAGACTTTTGTTTTCTTAATGATTGTATGTAAATAATTGTATTCGTATAAATATATACATATTTTTTGTGTAAACAATTATATTCGTTTAAATATATTAATCAAAAAATCGAATTTCTTATTTCCATTTCAAATCTTCATTGCTATGTATTGTACAATCCCTTGGGAGTACTTACTATTCCTTGAGTTAAAATTATTGTATAAATTTTATTTGCAAGAACTGTCTATTTGTTATGTAGATTCGTTTTCGGCTGCAATCAATTTCACTATAAAATCAAGTTAAATGGACCAGTGGCTACAAAACTACCGCATCTTAGGCTTTTACTATTTCGTTTACTTTTTTTAAGTTTGACATTTACATAAGCTAGTATTTTCTGATAAAATCAATACTTTTCAATACTTACTGTCACTACTACTTTTCAGTAATACTACAATAATTTCCAGGTTTTGTTTACAAAACATTCAATCTCAAAATAGTTCTATATGAAATACATAGAACTTATTCAGGAAAATTTAGATAATATTATATAATTTTACCTAAATAAAGGAAAAATAAGCACACACTTTAAATTTGAAAAAAATATTGTAGTACCAAACGCAAGCAGGAAACATATGAAAGTTGAAATTAAGAATTTAAAGTGTCATTTAATACTGAATGTTTTGTAAATATTTTCTGCAGGATAGATGCTTTTGTACAAAAATATTTATAA